>JAXRKO010000572.1:0-34781 GCA_037039905.1 Formica aserva
CCGAGAAGCGTTGTTCCTCAATTTCCTTGATGTGTTATGAAAATTTTCGGCAAATCTCACTTACAGGCACGTAACTAAGTCGTTCCGAACGAAGGAAACTTGCGTACATAGCGATCTTAGCTCTGTGTGCCGAGAAGCGTTGTTCCTCAATTTCCTTGATGTGTTATGAAAATTTTCGGCAAATCTCACTTACAGGCACGTAACTAAGTCGTTCCGAACGAAGGAAACTTGCGTACATAGCGATCTTAGCTCTGTGTGCCGAGAAGCGTTGTTCCTCAATTTCCTTGATGTGTTATGAAAACTTTTCGGCAAATCTCACTTACAGGCACGTAACTAAGTCGTTCCGAACGAAGGAAACTTGCGTACATAGCGATCTTAGCTCTGTGTGCCGAGAAGCGTTGTTCCTCAATTTCCTTGATGTGTTATGAAAATTTTCGGCAAATCTCACTTACAGGCACGTAACTAAGTCGTTCCGAACGAAGGAAACTTGCGTACATAGCGATCTTAGCTCTGTGTGCCGAGAAGCGTTGTTCCTCAATTTCCTTGATGTGTTATGAAAATTTTCGGCAAATCTCACTTACAGGCACGTAACTAAGTCGTTCCGAACGAAGGAAACTTGCGTACATAGCGATCTTAGCTCTGTGTGCCGAGAAGCGTTGTTCCTCAATTTCCTTGATGTGTTATGAAAATTTTCGGCAAATCTCACTTACAGGCACGTAACTAAGTCGTTCCGAACGAAGGAAACTTGCGTACATAGCGATCTTAGCTCTGTGTGCCGAGAAGCGTTGTTCCTCAATTTCCTTGATGTGTTATGAAAATTTTCGGCAAATCTCACTTACAGGCACGTAACTAAGTCGTTCCGAACGAAGGAAACTTGCGTACATAGCGATCTTAGCTCTGTGTGCCGAGAAGCGTTGTTCCTCAATTTCCTTGATGTGTTATGAAAATTTTCGGCAAATCTCGCTTACAGGCACGTAACTAAGTCGTTCCGAACGAAGGAAACTTGCGTACATAGCGATCTTAGCTCTGTGTGCCGAGAAGCGTTGTTCCTCAATTTCCTTGATGTGTTATGAAAATTTTCGGCAAATCTCACTTACAGGCACGTAACTAAGTCGTTCCGAACGAAGGAAACTTGCGTACATAGCGATCTTAGCTCTGTGTGCCGAGAAGCGTTGTTCCTCAATTTCCTTGATGTGTTATGAAAATTTTCGGCAAATCTCGCTTACAGGCACGTAACTAAGTCGTTCCGAACGAAGGAAACTTGCGTACATAGCGATCTTAGCTCTGTGTGCCGAGAAGCGTTGTTCCTCAATTTCCTTGATGTGTTATGAAAATTTTCGGCAAATCTCACTTACAGGCACGTAACTAAGTCGTTCCGAACGAAGGAAACTTGCGTACATAGCGATCTTAGCTCTGTGTGCCGAGAAGCGTTGTTCCTCAATTTCCTTGATGTGTTATGAAAATTTTCGGCAAATCTCGCTTACAGGCACGTAACTAAGTCGTTCCGAACGAAGGAAACTTGCGTACATAGCGATCTTAGCTCTGTGTGCCGAGAAGCGTTGTTCCTCAATTTCCTTGATGTGTTATGAAAATTTTCGGCAAATCTCACTTACAGGCACGTAACTAAGTCGTTCCGAACGAAGGAAACTTGCGTACATAGCGATCTTAGCTCTGTGTGCCGAGAAGCGTTGTTCCTCAATTTCCTTGATGTGTTATGAAAATTTTCGGCAAATCTCGCTTACAGGCACGTAACTAAGTCGTTCCGAACGAAGGAAACTTGCGTACATAGCGATCTTAGCTCTGTGTGCCGAGAAGCGTTGTTCCTCAATTTCCTTGATGTGTTATGAAAATTTTCGGCAAATCTCACTTACAGGCACGTAACTAAGTCGTTCCGAACGAAGGAAACTTGCGTACATAGCGATCTTAGCTCTGTGTGCCGAGAAGCGTTGTTCCTCAATTTCCTTGATGTGTTATGAAAATTTTCGGCAAATCTCGCTTACAGGCACGTAACTAAGTCGTTCCGAACGAAGGAAACTTGCGTACATAGCGATCTTAGCTCTGTGTGCCGAGAAGCGTTGTTCCTCAATTTCCTTGATGTGTTATGAAAATTTTCGGCAAATCTCGCTTACAGGCACGTAACTAAGTCGTTCCGAACGAAGGAAACTTGCGTACATAGCGATCTTAGCTCTGTGTGCCGAGAAGCGTTGTTCCTCAATTTCCTTGATGTGTTATGAAAATTTTCGGCAAATCTCGCTTACAGGCACGTAACTAAGTCGTTCCGAACGAAGGAAACTTGCGTACATAGCGATCTTAGCTCTGTGTGCCGAGAAGCGTTGTTCCTCAATTTCCTTGATGTGTTATGAAAATTTTCGGCAAATCTCGCTTACAGGCACGTAACTAAGTCGTTCCGAACGAAGGAAACTTGCGTACATAGCGATCTTAGCTCTGTGTGCCGAGAAGCGTTGTTCCTCAATTTCCTTGATGTGTTATGAAAATTTTCGGCAAATCTCGCTTACAGGCACGTAACTAAGTCGTTCCGAACGAAGGAAACTTGCGTACATAGCGATCTTAGCTCTGTGTGCCGAGAAGCGTTGTTCCTCAATTTCCTTGATGTGTTATGAAAATTTTCGGCAAATCTCGCTTACAGGCACGTAACTAAGTCGTTCCGAACGAAGGAAACTTGCGTACATAGCGATCTTAGCTCTGTGTGCCGAGAAGCGTTGTTCCTCAATTTCCTTGATGTGTTATGAAAATTTTCGGCAAATCTCACTTACAGGCACGTAACTAAGTCGTTCCGAACGAAGGAAACTTGCGTACATAGCGATCTTAGCTCTGTGTGCCGAGAAGCGTTGTTCCTCAATTTCCTTGATGTGTTATGAAAATTTTCGGCAAATCTCGCTTACAGGCACGTAACTAAGTCGTTCCGAACGAAGGAAACTTGCGTACATAGCGATCTTAGCTCTGTGTGCCGAGAAGCGTTGTTCCTCAATTTCCTTGATGTGTTATGAAAATTTTCGGCAAATCTCACTTACAGGCACGTAACTAAGTCGTTCCGAACGAAGGAAACTTGCGTACATAGCGATCTTAGCTCTGTGTGCCGAGAAGCGTTGTTCCTCAATTTCCTTGATGTGTTATGAAAATTTTCGGCAAATCTCACTTACAGGCACGTAACTAAGTCGTTCCGAACGAAGGAAACTTGCGTACATAGCGATCTTAGCTCTGTGTGCCGAGAAGCGTTGTTCCTCAATTTCCTTGATGTGTTATGAAAATTTTCGGCAAATCTCGCTTACAGGCACGTAACTAAGTCGTTCCGAACGAAGGAAACTTGCGTACATAGCGATCTTAGCTCTGTGTGCCGAGAAGCGTTGTTCCTCAATTTCCTTGATGTGTTATGAAAATTTTCGGCAAATCTCGCTTACAGGCACGTAACTAAGTCGTTCCGAACGAAGGAAACTTGCGTACATAGCGATCTTAGCTCTGTGTGCCGAGAAGCGTTGTTCCTCAATTTCCTTGATGTGTTATGAAAATTTTCGGCAAATCTCACTTACAGGCACGTAACTAAGTCGTTCCGAACGAAGGAAACTTGCGTACATAGCGATCTTAGCTCTGTGTGCCGAGAAGCGTTGTTCCTCAATTTCCTTGATGTGTTATGAAAATTTTCGGCAAATCTCGCTTACAGGCACGTAACTAAGTCGTTCCGAACGAAGGAAACTTGCGTACATAGCGATCTTAGCTCTGTGTGCCGAGAAGCGTTGTTCCTCAATTTCCTTGATGTGTTATGAAAATTTTCGGCAAATCTCACTTACAGGCACGTAACTAAGTCGTTCCGAACGAAGGAAACTTGCGTACATAGCGATCTTAGCTCTGTGTGCCGAGAAGCGTTGTTCCTCAATTTCCTTGATGTGTTATGAAAATTTTCGGCAAATCTCGCTTACAGGCACGTAACTAAGTCGTTCCGAACGAAGGAAACTTGCGTACATAGCGATCTTAGCTCTGTGTGCCGAGAAGCGTTGTTCCTCAATTTCCTTGATGTGTTATGAAAATTTTCGGCAAATCTCACTTACAGGCACGTAACTAAGTCGTTCCGAACGAAGGAAACTTGCGTACATAGCGATCTTAGCTCTGTGTGCCGAGAAGCGTTGTTCCTCAATTTCCTTGATGTGTTATGAAAATTTTCGGCAAATCTCGCTTACAGGCACGTAACTAAGTCGTTCCGAACGAAGGAAACTTGCGTACATAGCGATCTTAGCTCTGTGTGCCGAGAAGCGTTGTTCCTCAATTTCCTTGATGTGTTATGAAAATTTTCGGCAAATCTCACTTACAGGCACGTAACTAAGTCGTTCCGAACGAAGGAAACTTGCGTACATAGCGATCTTAGCTCTGTGTGCCGAGAAGCGTTGTTCCTCAATTTCCTTGATGTGTTATGAAAATTTTCGGCAAATCTCACTTACAGGCACGTAACTAAGTCGTTCCGAACGAAGGAAACTTGCGTACATAGCGATCTTAGCTCTGTGTGCCGAGAAGCGTTGTTCCTCAATTTCCTTGATGTGTTATGAAAATTTTCGGCAAATCTCGCTTACAGGCACGTAACTAAGTCGTTCCGAACGAAGGAAACTTGCGTACATAGCGATCTTAGCTCTGTGTGCCGAGAAGCGTTGTTCCTCAATTTCCTTGATGTGTTATGAAAATTTTCGGCAAATCTCACTTACAGGCACGTAACTAAGTCGTTCCGAACGAAGGAAACTTGCGTACATAGCGATCTTAGCTCTGTGTGCCGAGAAGCGTTGTTCCTCAATTTCCTTGATGTGTTATGAAAATTTTCGGCAAATCTCGCTTACAGGCACGTAACTAAGTCGTTCCGAACGAAGGAAACTTGCGTACATAGCGATCTTAGCTCTGTGTGCCGAGAAGCGTTGTTCCTCAATTTCCTTGATGTGTTATGAAAATTTTCGGCAAATCTCACTTACAGGCACGTAACTAAGTCGTTCCGAACGAAGGAAACTTGCGTACATAGCGATCTTAGCTCTGTGTGCCGAGAAGCGTTGTTCCTCAATTTCCTTGATGTGTTATGAAAATTTTCGGCAAATCTCACTTACAGGCACGTAACTAAGTCGTTCCGAACGAAGGAAACTTGCGTACATAGCGATCTTAGCTCTGTGTGCCGAGAAGCGTTGTTCCTCAATTTCCTTGATGTGTTATGAAAATTTTCGGCAAATCTCGCTTACAGGCACGTAACTAAGTCGTTCCGAACGAAGGAAACTTGCGTACATAGCGATCTTAGCTCTGTGTGCCGAGAAGCGTTGTTCCTCAATTTCCTTGATGTGTTATGAAAATTTTCGGTAAATCTCACTTACAGGCACGTAACTAAGTCGTTCCGAACGAAGGAAACTTGCGTACATAGCGATCTTAGCTCTGTGTGCCGAGAAGCGTTGTTCCTCAATTTCCTTGATGTGTTATGAAAATTTTCGGCAAATCTCACTTACAGGCACGTAACTAAGTCGTTCCGAACGAAGGAAACTTGCGTACATAGCGATCTTAGCTCTGTGTGCCGAGAAGCGTTGTTCCTCAATTTCCTTGATGTGTTATGAAAATTTTCGGCAAATCTCACTTACAGGCACGTAACTAAGTCGTTCCGAACGAAGGAAACTTGCGTACATAGCGATCTTAGCTCTGTGTGCCGAGAAGCGTTGTTCCTCAATTTCCTTGATGTGTTATGAAAATTTTCGGCAAATCTCGCTTACAGGCACGTAACTAAGTCGTTCCGAACGAAGGAAACTTGCGTACATAGCGATCTTAGCTCTGTGTGCCGAGAAGCGTTGTTCCTCAATTTCCTTGATGTGTTATGAAAATTTTCGGCAAATCTCACTTACAGGCACGTAACTAAGTCGTTCCGAACGAAGGAAACTTGCGTACATAGCGATCTTAGCTCTGTGTGCCGAGAAGCGTTGTTCCTCAATTTCCTTGATGTGTTATGAAAATTTTCGGCAAATCTCACTTACAGGCACGTAACTAAGTCGTTCCGAACGAAGGAAACTTGCGTACATAGCGATCTTAGCTCTGTGTGCCGAGAAGCGTTGTTCCTCAATTTCCTTGATGTGTTATGAAAATTTTCGGCAAATCTCACTTACAGGCACGTAACTAAGTCGTTCCGAACGAAGGAAACTTGCGTACATAGCGATCTTAGCTCTGTGTGCCGAGAAGCGTTGTTCCTCAATTTCCTTGATGTGTTATGAAAATTTTCGGCAAATCTCACTTACAGGCACGTAACTAAGTCGTTCCGAACGAAGGAAACTTGCGTACATAGCGATCTTAGCTCTGTGTGCCGAGAAGCGTTGTTCCTCAATTTCCTTGATGTGTTATGAAAATTTTCGGCAAATCTCACTTACAGGCACGTAACTAAGTCGTTCCGAACGAAGGAAACTTGCGTACATAGCGATCTTAGCTCTGTGTGCCGAGAAGCGTTGTTCCTCAATTTCCTTGATGTGTTATGAAAATTTTCGGCAAATCTCGCTTACAGGCACGTAACTAAGTCGTTCCGAACGAAGGAAACTTGCGTACATAGCGATCTTAGCTCTGTGTGCCGAGAAGCGTTGTTCCTCAATTTCCTTGATGTGTTATGAAAATTTTCGGCAAATCTCACTTACAGGCACGTAACTAAGTCGTTCCGAACGAAGGAAACTTGCGTACATAGCGATCTTAGCTCTGTGTGCCGAGAAGCGTTGTTCCTCAATTTCCTTGATGTGTTATGAAAATTTTCGGCAAATCTCACTTACAGGCACGTAACTAAGTCGTTCCGAACGAAGGAAACTTGCGTACATAGCGATCTTAGCTCTGTGTGCCGAGAAGCGTTGTTCCTCAATTTCCTTGATGTGTTATGAAAATTTTCGGCAAATCTCACTTACAGGCACGTAACTAAGTCGTTCCGAACGAAGGAAACTTGCGTACATAGCGATCTTAGCTCTGTGTGCCGAGAAGCGTTGTTCCTCAATTTCCTTGATGTGTTATGAAAATTTTCGGCAAATCTCACTTACAGGCACGTAACTAAGTCGTTCCGAACGAAGGAAACTTGCGTACATAGCGATCTTAGCTCTGTGTGCCGAGAAGCGTTGTTCCTCAATTTCCTTGATGTGTTATGAAAATTTTCGGCAAATCTCACTTACAGGCACGTAACTAAGTCGTTCCGAACGAAGGAAACTTGCGTACATAGCGATCTTAGCTCTGTGTGCCGAGAAGCGTTGTTCCTCAATTTCCTTGATGTGTTATGAAAATTTTCGGCAAATCTCACTTACAGGCACGTAACTAAGTCGTTCCGAACGAAGGAAACTTGCGTACATAGCGATCTTAGCTCTGTGTGCCGAGAAGCGTTGTTCCTCAATTTCCTTGATGTGTTATGAAAATTTTCGGCAAATCTCACTTACAGGCACGTAACTAAGTCGTTCCGAACGAAGGAAACTTGCGTACATAGCGATCTTAGCTCTGTGTGCCGAGAAGCGTTGTTCCTCAATTTCCTTGATGTGTTATGAAAATTTTCGGCAAATCTCACTTACAGGCACGTAACTAAGTCGTTCCGAACGAAGGAAACTTGCGTACATAGCGATCTTAGCTCTGTGTGCCGAGAAGCGTTGTTCCTCAATTTCCTTGATGTGTTATGAAAATTTTCGGCAAATCTCGCTTACAGGCACGTAACTAAGTCGTTCCGAACGAAGGAAACTTGCGTACATAGCGATCTTAGCTCTGTGTGCCGAGAAGCGTTGTTCCTCAATTTCCTTGATGTGTTATGAAAATTTTCGGCAAATCTCGCTTACAGGCACGTAACTAAGTCGTTCCGAACGAAGGAAACTTGCGTACATAGCGATCTTAGCTCTGTGTGCCGAGAAGCGTTGTTCCTCAATTTCCTTGATGTGTTATGAAAATTTTCGGCAAATCTCACTTACAGGCACGTAACTAAGTCGTTCCGAACGAAGGAAACTTGCGTACATAGCGATCTTAGCTCTGTGTGCCGAGAAGCGTTGTTCCTCAATTTCCTTGATGTGTTATGAAAATTTTCGGCAAATCTCGCTTACAGGCACGTAACTAAGTCGTTCCGAACGAAGGAAACTTGCGTACATAGCGATCTTAGCTCTGTGTGCCGAGAAGCGTTGTTCCTCAATTTCCTTGATGTGTTATGAAAATTTTCGGCAAATCTCACTTACAGGCACGTAACTAAGTCGTTCCGAACGAAGGAAACTTGCGTACATAGCGATCTTAGCTCTGTGTGCCGAGAAGCGTTGTTCCTCAATTTCCTTGATGTGTTATGAAAATTTTCGGCAAATCTCACTTACAGGCACGTAACTAAGTCGTTCCGAACGAAGGAAACTTGCGTACATAGCGATCTTAGCTCTGTGTGCCGAGAAGCGTTGTTCCTCAATTTCCTTGATGTGTTATGAAAATTTTCGGCAAATCTCACTTACAGGCACGTAACTAAGTCGTTCCGAACGAAGGAAACTTGCGTACATAGCGATCTTAGCTCTGTGTGCCGAGAAGCGTTGTTCCTCAATTTCCTTGATGTGTTATGAAAATTTTCGGCAAATCTCGCTTACAGGCACGTAACTAAGTCGTTCCGAACGAAGGAAACTTGCGTACATAGCGATCTTAGCTCTGTGTGCCGAGAAGCGTTGTTCCTCAATTTCCTTGATGTGTTATGAAAATTTTCGGCAAATCTCACTTACAGGCACGTAACTAAGTCGTTCCGAACGAAGGAAACTTGCGTACATAGCGATCTTAGCTCTGTGTGCCGAGAAGCGTTGTTCCTCAATTTCCTTGATGTGTTATGAAAATTTTCGGCAAATCTCACTTACAGGCACGTAACTAAGTCGTTCCGAACGAAGGAAACTTGCGTACATAGCGATCTTAGCTCTGTGTGCCGAGAAGCGTTGTTCCTCAATTTCCTTGATGTGTTATGAAAATTTTCGGCAAATCTCGCTTACAGGCACGTAACTAAGTCGTTCCGAACGAAGGAAACTTGCGTACATAGCGATCTTAGCTCTGTGTGCCGAGAAGCGTTGTTCCTCAATTTCCTTGATGTGTTATGAAAATTTTCGGCAAATCTCACTTACAGGCACGTAACTAAGTCGTTCCGAACGAAGGAAACTTGCGTACATAGCGATCTTAGCTCTGTGTGCCGAGAAGCGTTGTTCCTCAATTTCCTTGATGTGTTATGAAAATTTTCGGCAAATCTCACTTACAGGCACGTAACTAAGTCGTTCCGAACGAAGGAAACTTGCGTACATAGCGATCTTAGCTCTGTGTGCCGAGAAGCGTTGTTCCTCAATTTCCTTGATGTGTTATGAAAATTTTCGGCAAATCTCGCTTACAGGCACGTAACTAAGTCGTTCCGAACGAAGGAAACTTGCGTACATAGCGATCTTAGCTCTGTGTGCCGAGAAGCGTTGTTCCTCAATTTCCTTGATGTGTTATGAAAATTTTCGGCAAATCTCACTTACAGGCACGTAACTAAGTCGTTCCGAACGAAGGAAACTTGCGTACATAGCGATCTTAGCTCTGTGTGCCGAGAAGCGTTGTTCCTCAATTTCCTTGATGTGTTATGAAAATTTTCGGCAAATCTCGCTTACAGGCACGTAACTAAGTCGTTCCGAACGAAGGAAACTTGCGTACATAGCGATCTTAGCTCTGTGTGCCGAGAAGCGTTGTTCCTCAATTTCCTTGATGTGTTATGAAAATTTTCGGCAAATCTCACTTACAGGCACGTAACTAAGTCGTTCCGAACGAAGGAAACTTGCGTACATAGCGATCTTAGCTCTGTGTGCCGAGAAGCGTTGTTCCTCAATTTCCTTGATGTGTTATGAAAATTTTCGGCAAATCTCACTTACAGGCACGTAACTAAGTCGTTCCGAACGAAGGAAACTTGCGTACATAGCGATCTTAGCTCTGTGTGCCGAGAAGCGTTGTTCCTCAATTTCCTTGATGTGTTATGAAAATTTTCGGCAAATCTCACTTACAGGCACGTAACTAAGTCGTTCCGAACGAAGGAAACTTGCGTACATAGCGATCTTAGCTCTGTGTGCCGAGAAGCGTTGTTCCTCAATTTCCTTGATGTGTTATGAAAATTTTCGGCAAATCTCGCTTACAGGCACGTAACTAAGTCGTTCCGAACGAAGGAAACTTGCGTACATAGCGATCTTAGCTCTGTGTGCCGAGAAGCGTTGTTCCTCAATTTCCTTGATGTGTTATGAAAATTTTCGGCAAATCTCACTTACAGGCACGTAACTAAGTCGTTCCGAACGAAGGAAACTTGCGTACATAGCGATCTTAGCTCTGTGTGCCGAGAAGCGTTGTTCCTCAATTTCCTTGATGTGTTATGAAAATTTTCGGCAAATCTCACTTACAGGCACGTAACTAAGTCGTTCCGAACGAAGGAAACTTGCGTACATAGCGATCTTAGCTCTGTGTGCCGAGAAGCGTTGTTCCTCAATTTCCTTGATGTGTTATGAAAATTTTCGGCAAATCTCACTTACAGGCACGTAACTAAGTCGTTCCGAACGAAGGAAACTTGCGTACATAGCGATCTTAGCTCTGTGTGCCGAGAAGCGTTGTTCCTCAATTTCCTTGATGTGTTATGAAAATTTTCGGCAAATCTCACTTACAGGCACGTAACTAAGTCGTTCCGAACGAAGGAAACTTGCGTACATAGCGATCTTAGCTCTGTGTGCCGAGAAGCGTTGTTCCTCAATTTCCTTGATGTGTTATGAAAATTTTCGGCAAATCTCGCTTACAGGCACGTAACTAAGTCGTTCCGAACGAAGGAAACTTGCGTACATAGCGATCTTAGCTCTGTGTGCCGAGAAGCGTTGTTCCTCAATTTCCTTGATGTGTTATGAAAATTTTCGGCAAATCTCACTTACAGGCACGTAACTAAGTCGTTCCGAACGAAGGAAACTTGCGTACATAGCGATCTTAGCTCTGTGTGCCGAGAAGCGTTGTTCCTCAATTTCCTTGATGTGTTATGAAAATTTTCGGCAAATCTCACTTACAGGCACGTAACTAAGTCGTTCCGAACGAAGGAAACTTGCGTACATAGCGATCTTAGCTCTGTGTGCCGAGAAGCGTTGTTCCTCAATTTCCTTGATGTGTTATGAAAATTTTCGGCAAATCTCACTTACAGGCACGTAACTAAGTCGTTCCGAACGAAGGAAACTTGCGTACATAGCGATCTTAGCTCTGTGTGCCGAGAAGCGTTGTTCCTCAATTTCCTTGATGTGTTATGAAAATTTTCGGCAAATCTCGCTTACAGGCACGTAACTAAGTCGTTCCGAACGAAGGAAACTTGCGTACATAGCGATCTTAGCTCTGTGTGCCGAGAAGCGTTGTTCCTCAATTTCCTTGATGTGTTATGAAAATTTTCGGCAAATCTCACTTACAGGCACGTAACTAAGTCGTTCCGAACGAAGGAAACTTGCGTACATAGCGATCTTAGCTCTGTGTGCCGAGAAGCGTTGTTCCTCAATTTCCTTGATGTGTTATGAAAATTTTCGGCAAATCTCACTTACAGGCACGTAACTAAGTCGTTCCGAACGAAGGAAACTTGCGTACATAGCGATCTTAGCTCTGTGTGCCGAGAAGCGTTGTTCCTCAATTTCCTTGATGTGTTATGAAAATTTTCGGCAAATCTCACTTACAGGCACGTAACTAAGTCGTTCCGAACGAAGGAAACTTGCGTACATAGCGATCTTAGCTCTGTGTGCCGAGAAGCGTTGTTCCTCAATTTCCTTGATGTGTTATGAAAATTTTCGGCAAATCTCACTTACAGGCACGTAACTAAGTCGTTCCGAACGAAGGAAACTTGCGTACATAGCGATCTTAGCTCTGTGTGCCGAGAAGCGTTGTTCCTCAATTTCCTTGATGTGTTATGAAAATTTTCGGCAAATCTCACTTACAGGCACGTAACTAAGTCGTTCCGAACGAAGGAAACTTGCGTACATAGCGATCTTAGCTCTGTGTGCCGAGAAGCGTTGTTCCTCAATTTCCTTGATGTGTTATGAAAATTTTCGGCAAATCTCACTTACAGGCACGTAACTAAGTCGTTCCGAACGAAGGAAACTTGCGTACATAGCGATCTTAGCTCTGTGTGCCGAGAAGCGTTGTTCCTCAATTTCCTTGATGTGTTATGAAAATTTTCGGCAAATCTCACTTACAGGCACGTAACTAAGTCGTTCCGAACGAAGGAAACTTGCGTACATAGCGATCTTAGCTCTGTGTGCCGAGAAGCGTTGTTCCTCAATTTCCTTGATGTGTTATGAAAATTTTCGGCAAATCTCACTTACAGGCACGTAACTAAGTCGTTCCGAACGAAGGAAACTTGCGTACATAGCGATCTTAGCTCTGTGTGCCGAGAAGCGTTGTTCCTCAATTTCCTTGATGTGTTATGAAAATTTTCGGCAAATCTCACTTACAGGCACGTAACTAAGTCGTTCCGAACGAAGGAAACTTGCGTACATAGCGATCTTAGCTCTGTGTGCCGAGAAGCGTTGTTCCTCAATTTCCTTGATGTGTTATGAAAATTTTCGGCAAATCTCACTTACAGGCACGTAACTAAGTCGTTCCGAACGAAGGAAACTTGCGTACATAGCGATCTTAGCTCTGTGTGCCGAGAAGCGTTGTTCCTCAATTTCCTTGATGTGTTATGAAAATTTTCGGCAAATCTCACTTACAGGCACGTAACTAAGTCGTTCCGAACGAAGGAAACTTGCGTACATAGCGATCTTAGCTCTGTGTGCCGAGAAGCGTTGTTCCTCAATTTCCTTGATGTGTTATGAAAATTTTCGGCAAATCTCA
Organism: Formica aserva; assembly: GCA_037039905.1. Classification (NCBI taxonomy): domain Eukaryota; kingdom Metazoa; phylum Arthropoda; class Insecta; order Hymenoptera; family Formicidae; genus Formica; species Formica aserva. The sequence continues at coordinate 12,832 of JAXRKO010000572.1, forward strand.
CTTACAGGCACGTAACTAAGTCGTTCCGAACGAAGGAAACTTGCGTACATAGCGATCTTAGCTCTGTGTGCCGAGAAGCGTTGTTCCTCAATTTCCTTGATGTGTTATGAAAATTTTCGGCAAATCTCACTTACAGGCACGTAACTAAGTCGTTCCGAACGAAGGAAACTTGCGTACATAGCGATCTTAGCTCTGTGTGCCGAGAAGCGTTGTTCCTCAATTTCCTTGATGTGTTATGAAAATTTTCGGCAAATCTCACTTACAGGCACGTAACTAAGTCGTTCCGAACGAAGGAAACTTGCGTACATAGCGATCTTAGCTCTGTGTGCCGAGAAGCGTTGTTCCTCAATTTCCTTGATGTGTTATGAAAATTTTCGGCAAATCTCACTTACAGGCACGTAACTAAGTCGTTCCGAACGAAGGAAACTTGCGTACATAGCGATCTTAGCTCTGTGTGCCGAGAAGCGTTGTTCCTCAATTTCCTTGATGTGTTATGAAAATTTTCGGCAAATCTCACTTACAGGCACGTAACTAAGTCGTTCCGAACGAAGGAAACTTGCGTACATAGCGATCTTAGCTCTGTGTGCCGAGAAGCGTTGTTCCTCAATTTCCTTGATGTGTTATGAAAATTTTCGGCAAATCTCACTTACAGGCACGTAACTAAGTCGTTCCGAACGAAGGAAACTTGCGTACATAGCGATCTTAGCTCTGTGTGCCGAGAAGCGTTGTTCCTCAATTTCCTTGATGTGTTATGAAAATTTTCGGCAAATCTCACTTACAGGCACGTAACTAAGTCGTTCCGAACGAAGGAAACTTGCGTACATAGCGATCTTAGCTCTGTGTGCCGAGAAGCGTTGTTCCTCAATTTCCTTGATGTGTTATGAAAATTTTCGGCAAATCTCACTTACAGGCACGTAACTAAGTCGTTCCGAACGAAGGAAACTTGCGTACATAGCGATCTTAGCTCTGTGTGCCGAGAAGCGTTGTTCCTCAATTTCCTTGATGTGTTATGAAAATTTTCGGCAAATCTCACTTACAGGCACGTAACTAAGTCGTTCCGAACGAAGGAAACTTGCGTACATAGCGATCTTAGCTCTGTGTGCCGAGAAGCGTTGTTCCTCAATTTCCTTGATGTGTTATGAAAATTTTCGGCAAATCTCACTTACAGGCACGTAACTAAGTCGTTCCGAACGAAGGAAACTTGCGTACATAGCGATCTTAGCTCTGTGTGCCGAGAAGCGTTGTTCCTCAATTTCCTTGATGTGTTATGAAAATTTTCGGCAAATCTCACTTACAGGCACGTAACTAAGTCGTTCCGAACGAAGGAAACTTGCGTACATAGCGATCTTAGCTCTGTGTGCCGAGAAGCGTTGTTCCTCAATTTCCTTGATGTGTTATGAAAATTTTCGGCAAATCTCACTTACAGGCACGTAACTAAGTCGTTCCGAACGAAGGAAACTTGCGTACATAGCGATCTTAGCTCTGTGTGCCGAGAAGCGTTGTTCCTCAATTTCCTTGATGTGTTATGAAAATTTTCGGCAAATCTCACTTACAGGCACGTAACTAAGTCGTTCCGAACGAAGGAAACTTGCGTACATAGCGATCTTAGCTCTGTGTGCCGAGAAGCGTTGTTCCTCAATTTCCTTGATGTGTTATGAAAATTTTCGGCAAATCTCACTTACAGGCACGTAACTAAGTCGTTCCGAACGAAGGAAACTTGCGTACATAGCGATCTTAGCTCTGTGTGCCGAGAAGCGTTGTTCCTCAATTTCCTTGATGTGTTATGAAAATTTTCGGCAAATCTCACTTACAGGCACGTAACTAAGTCGTTCCGAACGAAGGAAACTTGCGTACATAGCGATCTTAGCTCTGTGTGCCGAGAAGCGTTGTTCCTCAATTTCCTTGATGTGTTATGAAAATTTTCGGCAAATCTCACTTACAGGCACGTAACTAAGTCGTTCCGAACGAAGGAAACTTGCGTACATAGCGATCTTAGCTCTGTGTGCCGAGAAGCGTTGTTCCTCAATTTCCTTGATGTGTTATGAAAATTTTCGGCAAATCTCACTTACAGGCACGTAACTAAGTCGTTCCGAACGAAGGAAACTTGCGTACATAGCGATCTTAGCTCTGTGTGCCGAGAAGCGTTGTTCCTCAATTTCCTTGATGTGTTATGAAAATTTTCGGCAAATCTCACTTACAGGCACGTAACTAAGTCGTTCCGAACGAAGGAAACTTGCGTACATAGCGATCTTAGCTCTGTGTGCCGAGAAGCGTTGTTCCTCAATTTCCTTGATGTGTTATGAAAATTTTCGGCAAATCTCACTTACAGGCACGTAACTAAGTCGTTCCGAACGAAGGAAACTTGCGTACATAGCGATCTTAGCTCTGTGTGCCGAGAAGCGTTGTTCCTCAATTTCCTTGATGTGTTATGAAAATTTTCGGCAAATCTCACTTACAGGCACGTAACTAAGTCGTTCCGAACGAAGGAAACTTGCGTACATAGCGATCTTAGCTCTGTGTGCCGAGAAGCGTTGTTCCTCAATTTCCTTGATGTGTTATGAAAATTTTCGGCAAATCTCACTTACAGGCACGTAACTAAGTCGTTCCGAACGAAGGAAACTTGCGTACATAGCGATCTTAGCTCTGTGTGCCGAGAAGCGTTGTTCCTCAATTTCCTTGATGTGTTATGAAAATTTTCGGCAAATCTCACTTACAGGCACGTAACTAAGTCGTTCCGAACGAAGGAAACTTGCGTACATAGCGATCTTAGCTCTGTGTGCCGAGAAGCGTTGTTCCTCAATTTCCTTGATGTGTTATGAAAATTTTCGGCAAATCTCACTTACAGGCACGTAACTAAGTCGTTCCGAACGAAGGAAACTTGCGTACATAGCGATCTTAGCTCTGTGTGCCGAGAAGCGTTGTTCCTCAATTTCCTTGATGTGTTATGAAAATTTTCGGCAAATCTCACTTACAGGCACGTAACTAAGTCGTTCCGAACGAAGGAAACTTGCGTACATAGCGATCTTAGCTCTGTGTGCCGAGAAGCGTTGTTCCTCAATTTCCTTGATGTGTTATGAAAATTTTCGGCAAATCTCACTTACAGGCACGTAACTAAGTCGTTCCGAACGAAGGAAACTTGCGTACATAGCGATCTTAGCTCTGTGTGCCGAGAAGCGTTGTTCCTCAATTTCCTTGATGTGTTATGAAAATTTTCGGCAAATCTCACTTACAGGCACGTAACTAAGTCGTTCCGAACGAAGGAAACTTGCGTACATAGCGATCTTAGCTCTGTGTGCCGAGAAGCGTTGTTCCTCAATTTCCTTGATGTGTTATGAAAATTTTCGGCAAATCTCACTTACAGGCACGTAACTAAGTCGTTCCGAACGAAGGAAACTTGCGTACATAGCGATCTTAGCTCTGTGTGCCGAGAAGCGTTGTTCCTCAATTTCCTTGATGTGTTATGAAAATTTTCGGCAAATCTCACTTACAGGCACGTAACTAAGTCGTTCCGAACGAAGGAAACTTGCGTACATAGCGATCTTAGCTCTGTGTGCCGAGAAGCGTTGTTCCTCAATTTCCTTGATGTGTTATGAAAATTTTCGGCAAATCTCACTTACAGGCACGTAACTAAGTCGTTCCGAACGAAGGAAACTTGCGTACATAGCGATCTTAGCTCTGTGTGCCGAGAAGCGTTGTTCCTCAATTTCCTTGATGTGTTATGAAAATTTTCGGCAAATCTCACTTACAGGCACGTAACTAAGTCGTTCCGAACGAAGGAAACTTGCGTACATAGCGATCTTAGCTCTGTGTGCCGAGAAGCGTTGTTCCTCAATTTCCTTGATGTGTTATGAAAATTTTCGGCAAATCTCACTTACAGGCACGTAACTAAGTCGTTCCGAACGAAGGAAACTTGCGTACATAGCGATCTTAGCTCTGTGTGCCGAGAAGCGTTGTTCCTCAATTTCCTTGATGTGTTATGAAAATTTTCGGCAAATCTCACTTACAGGCACGTAACTAAGTCGTTCCGAACGAAGGAAACTTGCGTACATAGCGATCTTAGCTCTGTGTGCCGAGAAGCGTTGTTCCTCAATTTCCTTGATGTGTTATGAAAATTTTCGGCAAATCTCGCTTACAGGCACGTAACTAAGTCGTTCCGAACGAAGGAAACTTGCGTACATAGCGATCTTAGCTCTGTGTGCCGAGAAGCGTTGTTCCTCAATTTCCTTGATGTGTTATGAAAATTTTCGGCAAATCTCACTTACAGGCACGTAACTAAGTCGTTCCGAACGAAGGAAACTTGCGTACATAGCGATCTTAGCTCTGTGTGCCGAGAAGCGTTGTTCCTCAATTTCCTTGATGTGTTATGAAAATTTTCGGCAAATCTCACTTACAGGCACGTAACTAAGTCGTTCCGAACGAAGGAAACTTGCGTACATAGCGATCTTAGCTCTGTGTGCCGAGAAGCGTTGTTCCTCAATTTCCTTGATGTGTTATGAAAATTTTCGGCAAATCTCACTTACAGGCACGTAACTAAGTCGTTCCGAACGAAGGAAACTTGCGTACATAGCGATCTTAGCTCTGTGTGCCGAGAAGCGTTGTTCCTCAATTTCCTTGATGTGTTATGAAAATTTTCGGCAAATCTCACTTACAGGCACGTAACTAAGTCGTTCCGAACGAAGGAAACTTGCGTACATAGCGATCTTAGCTCTGTGTGCCGAGAAGCGTTGTTCCTCAATTTCCTTGATGTGTTATGAAAATTTTCGGCAAATCTCACTTACAGGCACGTAACTAAGTCGTTCCGAACGAAGGAAACTTGCGTACATAGCGATCTTAGCTCTGTGTGCCGAGAAGCGTTGTTCCTCAATTTCCTTGATGTGTTATGAAAATTTTCGGCAAATCTCACTTACAGGCACGTAACTAAGTCGTTCCGAACGAAGGAAACTTGCGTACATAGCGATCTTAGCTCTGTGTGCCGAGAAGCGTTGTTCCTCAATTTCCTTGATGTGTTATGAAAATTTTCGGCAAATCTCACTTACAGGCACGTAACTAAGTCGTTCCGAACGAAGGAAACTTGCGTACATAGCGATCTTAGCTCTGTGTGCCGAGAAGCGTTGTTCCTCAATTTCCTTGATGTGTTATGAAAATTTTCGGCAAATCTCACTTACAGGCACGTAACTAAGTCGTTCCGAACGAAGGAAACTTGCGTACATAGCGATCTTAGCTCTGTGTGCCGAGAAGCGTTGTTCCTCAATTTCCTTGATGTGTTATGAAAATTTTCGGCAAATCTCACTTACAGGCACGTAACTAAGTCGTTCCGAACGAAGGAAACTTGCGTACATAGCGATCTTAGCTCTGTGTGCCGAGAAGCGTTGTTCCTCAATTTCCTTGATGTGTTATGAAAATTTTCGGCAAATCTCACTTACAGGCACGTAACTAAGTCGTTCCGAACGAAGGAAACTTGCGTACATAGCGATCTTAGCTCTGTGTGCCGAGAAGCGTTGTTCCTCAATTTCCTTGATGTGTTATGAAAATTTTCGGCAAATCTCACTTACAGGCACGTAACTAAGTCGTTCCGAACGAAGGAAACTTGCGTACATAGCGATCTTAGCTCTGTGTGCCGAGAAGCGTTGTTCCTCAATTTCCTTGATGTGTTATGAAAATTTTCGGCAAATCTCACTTACAGGCACGTAACTAAGTCGTTCCGAACGAAGGAAACTTGCGTACATAGCGATCTTAGCTCTGTGTGCCGAGAAGCGTTGTTCCTCAATTTCCTTGATGTGTTATGAAAATTTTCGGCAAATCTCACTTACAGGCACGTAACTAAGTCGTTCCGAACGAAGGAAACTTGCGTACATAGCGATCTTAGCTCTGTGTGCCGAGAAGCGTTGTTCCTCAATTTCCTTGATGTGTTATGAAAATTTTCGGCAAATCTCACTTACAGGCACGTAACTAAGTCGTTCCGAACGAAGGAAACTTGCGTACATAGCGATCTTAGCTCTGTGTGCCGAGAAGCGTTGTTCCTCAATTTCCTTGATGTGTTATGAAAATTTTCGGCAAATCTCACTTACAGGCACGTAACTAAGTCGTTCCGAACGAAGGAAACTTGCGTACATAGCGATCTTAGCTCTGTGTGCCGAGAAGCGTTGTTCCTCAATTTCCTTGATGTGTTATGAAAATTTTCGGCAAATCTCACTTACAGGCACGTAACTAAGTCGTTCCGAACGAAGGAAACTTGCGTACATAGCGATCTTAGCTCTGTGTGCCGAGAAGCGTTGTTCCTCAATTTCCTTGATGTGTTATGAAAATTTTCGGCAAATCTCACTTACAGGCACGTAACTAAGTCGTTCCGAACGAAGGAAACTTGCGTACATAGCGATCTTAGCTCTGTGTGCCGAGAAGCGTTGTTCCTCAATTTCCTTGATGTGTTATGAAAATTTTCGGCAAATCTCACTTACAGGCACGTAACTAAGTCGTTCCGAACGAAGGAAACTTGCGTACATAGCGATCTTAGCTCTGTGTGCCGAGAAGCGTTGTTCCTCAATTTCCTTGATGTGTTATGAAAATTTTCGGCAAATCTCACTTACAGGCACGTAACTAAGTCGTTCCGAACGAAGGAAACTTGCGTACATAGCGATCTTAGCTCTGTGTGCCGAGAAGCGTTGTTCCTCAATTTCCTTGATGTGTTATGAAAATTTTCGGCAAATCTCACTTACAGGCACGTAACTAAGTCGTTCCGAACGAAGGAAACTTGCGTACATAGCGATCTTAGCTCTGTGTGCCGAGAAGCGTTGTTCCTCAATTTCCTTGATGTGTTATGAAAATTTTCGGCAAATCTCACTTACAGGCACGTAACTAAGTCGTTCCGAACGAAGGAAACTTGCGTACATAGCGATCTTAGCTCTGTGTGCCGAGAAGCGTTGTTCCTCAATTTCCTTGATGTGTTATGAAAATTTTCGGCAAATCTCACTTACAGGCACGTAACTAAGTCGTTCCGAACGAAGGAAACTTGCGTACATAGCGATCTTAGCTCTGTGTGCCGAGAAGCGTTGTTCCTCAATTTCCTTGATGTGTTATGAAAATTTTCGGCAAATCTCACTTACAGGCACGTAACTAAGTCGTTCCGAACGAAGGAAACTTGCGTACATAGCGATCTTAGCTCTGTGTGCCGAGAAGCGTTGTTCCTCAATTTCCTTGATGTGTTATGAAAATTTTCGGCAAATCTCACTTACAGGCACGTAACTAAGTCGTTCCGAACGAAGGAAACTTGCGTACATAGCGATCTTAGCTCTGTGTGCCGAGAAGCGTTGTTCCTCAATTTCCTTGATGTGTTATGAAAATTTTCGGCAAATCTCACTTACAGGCACGTAACTAAGTCGTTCCGAACGAAGGAAACTTGCGTACATAGCGATCTTAGCTCTGTGTGCCGAGAAGCGTTGTTCCTCAATTTCCTTGATGTGTTATGAAAATTTTCGGCAAATCTCACTTACAGGCACGTAACTAAGTCGTTCCGAACGAAGGAAACTTGCGTACATAGCGATCTTAGCTCTGTGTGCCGAGAAGCGTTGTTCCTCAATTTCCTTGATGTGTTATGAAAATTTTCGGCAAATCTCACTTACAGGCACGTAACTAAGTCGTTCCGAACGAAGGAAACTTGCGTACATAGCGATCTTAGCTCTGTGTGCCGAGAAGCGTTGTTCCTCAATTTCCTTGATGTGTTATGAAAATTTTCGGCAAATCTCACTTACAGGCACGTAACTAAGTCGTTCCGAACGAAGGAAACTTGCGTACATAGCGATCTTAGCTCTGTGTGCCGAGAAGCGTTGTTCCTCAATTTCCTTGATGTGTTATGAAAATTTTCGGCAAATCTCACTTACAGGCACGTAACTAAGTCGTTCCGAACGAAGGAAACTTGCGTACATAGCGATCTTAGCTCTGTGTGCCGAGAAGCGTTGTTCCTCAATTTCCTTGATGTGTTATGAAAATTTTCGGCAAATCTCACTTACAGGCACGTAACTAAGTCGTTCCGAACGAAGGAAACTTGCGTACATAGCGATCTTAGCTCTGTGTGCCGAGAAGCGTTGTTCCTCAATTTCCTTGATGTGTTATGAAAATTTTCGGCAAATCTCACTTACAGGCACGTAACTAAGTCGTTCCGAACGAAGGAAACTTGCGTACATAGCGATCTTAGCTCTGTGTGCCGAGAAGCGTTGTTCCTCAATTTCCTTGATGTGTTATGAAAATTTTCGGCAAATCTCACTTACAGGCACGTAACTAAGTCGTTCCGAACGAAGGAAACTTGCGTACATAGCGATCTTAGCTCTGTGTGCCGAGAAGCGTTGTTCCTCAATTTCCTTGATGTGTTATGAAAATTTTCGGCAAATCTCACTTACAGGCACGTAACTAAGTCGTTCCGAACGAAGGAAACTTGCGTACATAGCGATCTTAGCTCTGTGTGCCGAGAAGCGTTGTTCCTCAATTTCCTTGATGTGTTATGAAAATTTTCGGCAAATCTCACTTACAGGCACGTAACTAAGTCGTTCCGAACGAAGGAAACTTGCGTACATAGCGATCTTAGCTCTGTGTGCCGAGAAGCGTTGTTCCTCAATTTCCTTGATGTGTTATGAAAATTTTCGGCAAATCTCACTTACAGGCACGTAACTAAGTCGTTCCGAACGAAGGAAACTTGCGTACATAGCGATCTTAGCTCTGTGTGCCGAGAAGCGTTGTTCCTCAATTTCCTTGATGTGTTATGAAAATTTTCGGCAAATCTCACTTACAGGCACGTAACTAAGTCGTTCCGAACGAAGGAAACTTGCGTACATAGCGATCTTAGCTCTGTGTGCCGAGAAGCGTTGTTCCTCAATTTCCTTGATGTGTTATGAAAATTTTCGGCAAATCTCACTTACAGGCACGTAACTAAGTCGTTCCGAACGAAGGAAACTTGCGTACATAGCGATCTTAGCTCTGTGTGCCGAGAAGCGTTGTTCCTCAATTTCCTTGATGTGTTATGAAAATTTTCGGCAAATCTCACTTACAGGCACGTAACTAAGTCGTTCCGAACGAAGGAAACTTGCGTACATAGCGATCTTAGCTCTGTGTGCCGAGAAGCGTTGTTCCTCAATTTCCTTGATGTGTTATGAAAATTTTCGGCAAATCTCACTTACAGGCACGTAACTAAGTCGTTCCGAACGAAGGAAACTTGCGTACATAGCGATCTTAGCTCTGTGTGCCGAGAAGCGTTGTTCCTCAATTTCCTTGATGTGTTATGAAAATTTTCGGCAAATCTCACTTACAGGCACGTAACTAAGTCGTTCCGAACGAAGGAAACTTGCGTACATAGCGATCTTAGCTCTGTGTGCCGAGAAGCGTTGTTCCTCAATTTCCTTGATGTGTTATGAAAATTTTCGGCAAATCTCACTTACAGGCACGTAACTAAGTCGTTCCGAACGAAGGAAACTTGCGTACATAGCGATCTTAGCTCTGTGTGCCGAGAAGCGTTGTTCCTCAATTTCCTTGATGTGTTATGAAAATTTTCGGCAAATCTCACTTACAGGCACGTAACTAAGTCGTTCCGAACGAAGGAAACTTGCGTACATAGCGATCTTAGCTCTGTGTGCCGAGAAGCGTTGTTCCTCAATTTCCTTGATGTGTTATGAAAATTTTCGGCAAATCTCACTTACAGGCACGTAACTAAGTCGTTCCGAACGAAGGAAACTTGCGTACATAGCGATCTTAGCTCTGTGTGCCGAGAAGCGTTGTTCCTCAATTTCCTTGATGTGTTATGAAAATTTTCGGCAAATCTCACTTACAGGCACGTAACTAAGTCGTTCCGAACGAAGGAAACTTGCGTACATAGCGATCTTAGCTCTGTGTGCCGAGAAGCGTTGTTCCTCAATTTCCTTGATGTGTTATGAAAATTTTCGGCAAATCTCACTTACAGGCACGTAACTAAGTCGTTCCGAACGAAGGAAACTTGCGTACATAGCGATCTTAGCTCTGTGTGCCGAGAAGCGTTGTTCCTCAATTTCCTTGATGTGTTATGAAAATTTTCGGCAAATCTCACTTACAGGCACGTAACTAAGTCGTTCCGAACGAAGGAAACTTGCGTACATAGCGATCTTAGCTCTGTGTGCCGAGAAGCGTTGTTCCTCAATTTCCTTGATGTGTTATGAAAATTTTCGGCAAATCTCACTTACAGGCACGTAACTAAGTCGTTCCGAACGAAGGAAACTTGCGTACATAGCGATCTTAGCTCTGTGTGCCGAGAAGCGTTGTTCCTCAATTTCCTTGATGTGTTATGAAAATTTTCGGCAAATCTCGCTTACAGGCACGTAACTAAGTCGTTCCGAACGAAGGAAACTTGCGTACATAGCGATCTTAGCTCTGTGTGCCGAGAAGCGTTGTTCCTCAATTTCCTTGATGTGTTATGAAAATTTTCGGCAAATCTCACTTACAGGCACGTAACTAAGTCGTTCCGAACGAAGGAAACTTGCGTACATAGCGATCTTAGCTCTGTGTGCCGAGAAGCGTTGTTCCTCAATTTCCTTGATGTGTTATGAAAATTTTCGGCAAATCTCGCTTACAGGCACGTAACTAAGTCGTTCCGAACGAAGGAAACTTGCGTACATAGCGATCTTAGCTCTGTGTGCCGAGAAGCGTTGTTCCTCAATTTCCTTGATGTGTTATGAAAATTTTCGGCAAATCTCACTTACAGGCACGTAACTAAGTCGTTCCGAACGAAGGAAACTTGCGTACATAGCGATCTTAGCTCTGTGTGCCGAGAAGCGTTGTTCCTCAATTTCCTTGATGTGTTATGAAAATTTTCGGCAAATCTCGCTTACAGGCACGTAACTAAGTCGTTCCGAACGAAGGAAACTTGCGTACATAGCGATCTTAGCTCTGTGTGCCGAGAAGCGTTGTTCCTCAATTTCCTTGATGTGTTATGAAAATTTTCGGCAAATCTCGCTTACAGGCACGTAACTAAGTCGTTCCGAACGAAGGAAACTTGCGTACATAGCGATCTTAGCTCTGTGTGCCGAGAAGCGTTGTTCCTCAATTTCCTTGATGTGTTATGAAAATTTTCGGCAAATCTCACTTACAGGCACGTAACTAAGTCGTTCCGAACGAAGGAAACTTGCGTACATAGCGATCTTAGCTCTGTGTGCCGAGAAGCGTTGTTCCTCAATTTCCTTGATGTGTTATGAAAATTTTCGGCAAATCTCACTTACAGGCACGTAACTAAGTCGTTCCGAACGAAGGAAACTTGCGTACATAGCGATCTTAGCTCTGTGTGCCGAGAAGCGTTGTTCCTCAATTTCCTTGATGTGTTATGAAAATTTTCGGCAAATCTCACTTACAGGCACGTAACTAAGTCGTTCCGAACGAAGGAAACTTGCGTACATAGCGATCTTAGCTCTGTGTGCCGAGAAGCGTTGTTCCTCAATTTCCTTGATGTGTTATGAAAATTTTCGGCAAATCTCACTTACAGGCACGTAACTAAGTCGTTCCGAACGAAGGAAACTTGCGTACATAGCGATCTTAGCTCTGTGTGCCGAGAAGCGTTGTTCCTCAATTTCCTTGATGTGTTATGAAAATTTTCGGCAAATCTCGCTTACAGGCACGTAACTAAGTCGTTCCGAACGAAGGAAACTTGCGTACATAGCGATCTTAGCTCTGTGTGCCGAGAAGCGTTGTTCCTCAATTTCCTTGATGTGTTATGAAAATTTTCGGCAAATCTCACTTACAGGCACGTAACTAAGTCGTTCCGAACGAAGGAAACTTGCGTACATAGCGATCTTAGCTCTGTGTGCCGAGAAGCGTTGTTCCTCAATTTCCTTGATGTGTTATGAAAATTTTCGGCAAATCTCGCTTACAGGCACGTAACTAAGTCGTTCCGAACGAAGGAAACTTGCGTACATAGCGATCTTAGCTCTGTGTGCCGAGAAGCGTTGTTCCTCAATTTCCTTGATGTGTTATGAAAATTTTCGGCAAATCTCACTTACAGGCACGTAACTAAGTCGTTCCGAACGAAGGAAACTTGCGTACATAGCGATCTTAGCTCTGTGTGCCGAGAAGCGTTGTTCCTCAATTTCCTTGATGTGTTATGAAAATTTTCGGTAAATCTCACTTACAGGCACGTAACTAAGTCGTTCCGAACGAAGGAAACTTGCGTACATAGCGATCTTAGCTCTGTGTGCCGAGAAGCGTTGTTCCTCAATTTCCTTGATGTGTTATGAAAATTTTCGGCAAATCTCGCTTACAGGCACGTAACTAAGTCGTTCCGAACGAAGGAAACTTGCGTACATAGCGATCTTAGCTCTGTGTGCCGAGAAGCGTTGTTCCTCAATTTCCTTGATGTGTTATGAAAATTTTCGGCAAATCTCACTTACAGGCACGTAACTAAGTCGTTCCGAACGAAGGAAACTTGCGTACATAGCGATCTTAGCTCTGTGTGCCGAGAAGCGTTGTTCCTCAATTTCCTTGATGTGTTATGAAAATTTTCGGCAAATCTCACTTACAGGCACGTAACTAAGTCGTTCCGAACGAAGGAAACTTGCGTACATAGCGATCTTAGCTCTGTGTGCCGAGAAGCGTTGTTCCTCAATTTCCTTGATGTGTTATGAAAATTTTCGGCAAATCTCACTTACAGGCACGTAACTAAGTCGTTCCGAACGAAGGAAACTTGCGTACATAGCGATCTTAGCTCTGTGTGCCGAGAAGCGTTGTTCCTCAATTTCCTTGATGTGTTATGAAAATTTTCGGCATATCTCACTTACAGGCACGTAACTAAGTCGTTCCGAACGAAGGAAACTTGCGTACATAGCGATCTTAGCTCTGTGTGCCGAGAAGCGTTGTTCCTCAATTTCCTTGATGTGTTATGAAAATTTTCGGCAAATCTCGCTTACAGGCACGTAACTAAGTCGTTCCGAACGAAGGAAACTTGCGTACATAGCGATCTTAGCTCTGTGTGCCGAGAAGCGTTGTTCCTCAATTTCCTTGATGTGTTATGAAAATTTTCGGCAAATCTCACTTACAGGCACGTAACTAAGTCGTTCCGAACGAAGGAAACTTGCGTACATAGCGATCTTAGCTCTGTGTGCCGAGAAGCGTTGTTCCTCAATTTCCTTGATGTGTTATGAAAATTTTCGGCAAATCTCACTTACAGGCACGTAACTAAGTCGTTCCGAACGAAGGAAACTTGCGTACATAGCGATCTTAGCTCTGTGTGCCGAGAAGCGTTGTTCCTCAATTTCCTTGATGTGTTATGAAAATTTTCGGCAAATCTCGCTTACAGGCACGTAACTAAGTCGTTCCGAACGAAGGAAACTTGCGTACATAGCGATCTTAGCTCTGTGTGCCGAGAAGCGTTGTTCCTCAATTTCCTTGATGTGTTATGAAAACTTTCGGCATATCTCACTTACAGGTACGTAACTAAGTCGTTCCGAACGAAGGAAACTTGCGTACATAGCGATCTTAGCTCTGTGTGCCGAGAAGCGTTGTTCCTCAATTTCCTTGATGTGTTATGAAAATTTTCGGCAAATCTCACTTACAGGCACGTAACTAAGTCGTTCCGAACGAAGGAAACTTGCGTACATAGCGATCTTAGCTCTGTGTGCCGAGAAGCGTTGTTCCTCAATTTCCTTGATGTGTTATGAAAATTTTCGGCAAATCTCACTTACAGGCACGTAACTAAGTCGTTCCGAACGAAGGAAACTTGCGTACATAGCGATCTTAGCTCTGTGTGCCGAGAAGCGTTGTTCCTCAATTTCCTTGATGTGTTATGAAAATTTTCGGCAAATCTCACTTACAGGCACGTAACTAAGTCGTTCCGAACGAAGGAAACTTGCGTACATAGCGATCTTAGCTCTGTGTGCCGAGAAGCGTTGTTCCTCAATTTCCTTGATGTGTTATGAAAATTTTCGGCAAATCTCGCTTACAGGCACGTAACTAAGTCGTTCCGAACGAAGGAAACTTGCGTACATAGCGATCTTAGCTCTGTGTGCCGAGAAGCGTTGTTCCTCAATTTCCTTGATGTGTTATGAAAATTTTCGGCAAATCTCACTTACAGGCACGTAACTAAGTCGTTCCGAACGAAGGAAACTTGCGTACATAGCGATCTTAGCTCTGTGTGCCGAGAAGCGTTGTTCCTCAATTTCCTTGATGTGTTATGAAAATTTTCGGCAAATCTCACTTACAGGCACGTAACTAAGTCGTTCCGAACGAAGGAAACTTGCGTACATAGCGATCTTAGCTCTGTGTGCCGAGAAGCGTTGTTCCTCAATTTCCTTGATGTGTTATGAAAATTTTCGGCAAATCTCACTTACAGGCACGTAACTAAGTCGTTCCGAACGAAGGAAACTTGCGTACATAGCGATCTTAGCTCTGTGTGCCGAGAAGCGTTGTTCCTCAATTTCCTTGATGTGTTATGAAAATTTTCGGCAAATCTCACTTACAGGCACGTAACTAAGTCGTTCCGAACGAAGGAAACTTGCGTACATAGCGATCTTAGCTCTGTGTGCCGAGAAGCGTTGTTCCTCAATTTCCTTGATGTGTTATGAAAATTTTCGGCAAATCTCACTTACAGGCACGTAACTAAGTCGTTCCGAACGAAGGAAACTTGCGTACATAGCGATCTTAGCTCTGTGTGCCGAGAAGCGTTGTTCCTCAATTTCCTTGATGTGTTATGAAAATTTTCGGCAAATCTCACTTACAGGCACGTAACTAAGTCGTTCCGAACGAAGGAAACTTGCGTACATAGCGATCTTAGCTCTGTGTGCCGAGAAGCGTTGTTCCTCAATTTCCTTGATGTGTTATGAAAATTTTCGGCAAATCTCACTTACAGGCACGTAACTAAGTCGTTCCGAACGAAGGAAACTTGCGTACATAGCGATCTTAGCTCTGTGTGCCGAGAAGCGTTGTTCCTCAATTTCCTTGATGTGTTATGAAAATTTTCGGCAAATCTCACTTACAGGCACGTAACTAAGTCGTTCCGAACGAAGGAAACTTGCGTACATAGCGATCTTAGCTCTGTGTGCCGAGAAGCGTTGTTCCTCAATTTCCTTGATGTGTTATGAAAATTTTCGGCAAATCTCACTTACAGGCACGTAACTAAGTCGTTCCGAACGAAGGAAACTTGCGTACATAGCGATCTTAGCTCTGTGTGCCGAGAAGCGTTGTTCCTCAATTTCCTTGATGTGTTATGAAAATTTTCGGCAAATCTCGCTTACAGGCACGTAACTAAGTCGTTCCGAACGAAGGAAACTTGCGTACATAGCGATCTTAGCTCTGTGTGCCGAGAAGCGTTGTTCCTCAATTTCCTTGATGTGTTATGAAAACTTTCGGCAAATCTCACTTACAGGCACGTAACTAAGTCGTTCCGAACGAAGGAAACTTGCGTACATAGCGATCTTAGCTCTGTGTGCCGAGAAGCGTTGTTCCTCAATTTCCTTGATGTGTTATGAAAATTTTCGGCAAATCTCACTTACAGGCACGTAACTAAGTCGTTCCGAACGAAGGAAACTTGCGTACATAGCGATCTTAGCTCTGTGTGCCGAGAAGCGTTGTTCCTCAATTTCCTTGATGTGTTATGAAAATTTTCGGCAAATCTCACTTACAGGCACGTAACTAAGTCGTTCCGAACGAAGGAAACTTGCGTACATAGCGATCTTAGCTCTGTGTGCCGAGAAGCGTTGTTCCTCAATTTCCTTGATGTGTTATGAAAATTTTCGGCAAATCTCACTTACAGGCACGTAACTAAGTCGTTCCGAACGAAGGAAACTTGCGTACATAGCGATCTTAGCTCTGTGTGCCGAGAAGCGTTGTTCCTCAATTTCCTTGATGTGTTATGAAAATTTTCGGCAAATCTCACTTACAGGCACGTAACTAAGTCGTTCCGAACGAAGGAAACTTGCGTACATAGCGATCTTAGCTCTGTGTGCCGAGAAGCGTTGTTCCTCAATTTCCTTGATGTGTTATGAAAATTTTCGGCAAATCTCACTTACAGGCACGTAACTAAGTCGTTCCGAACGAAGGAAACTTGCGTACATAGCGATCTTAGCTCTGTGTGCCGAGAAGCGTTGTTCCTCAATTTCCTTGATGTGTTATGAAAATTTTCGGCAAATCTCGCTTACAGGCACGTAACTAAGTCGTTCCGAACGAAGGAAACTTGCGTACATAGCGATCTTAGCTCTGTGTGCCGAGAAGCGTTGTTCCTCAATTTCCTTGATGTGTTATGAAAATTTTCGGCAAATCTCGCTTACAGGCACGTAACTAAGTCGTTCCGAACGAAGGAAACTTGCGTACATAGCGATCTTAGCTCTGTGTGCCGAGAAGCGTTGTTCCTCAATTTCCTTGATGTGTTATGAAAATTTTCGGCAAATCTCACTTACAGGCACGTAACTAAGTCGTTCCGAACGAAGGAAACTTGCGTACATAGCGATCTTAGCTCTGTGTGCCGAGAAGCGTTGTTCCTCAATTTCCTTGATGTGTTATGAAAATTTTCGGCAAATCTCACTTACAGGCACGTAACTAAGTCGTTCCGAACGAAGGAAACTTGCGTACATAGCGATCTTAGCTCTGTGTGCCGAGAAGCGTTGTTCCTCAATTTCCTTGATGTGTTATGAAAATTTTCGGCAAATCTCACTTACAGGCACGTAACTAAGTCGTTCCGAACGAAGGAAACTTGCGTACATAGCGATCTTAGCTCTGTGTGCCGAGAAGCGTTGTTCCTCAATTTCCTTGATGTGTTATGAAAATTTTCGGCAAATCTCGCTTACAGGCACGTAACTAAGTCGTTCCGAACGAAGGAAACTTGCGTACATAGCGATCTTAGCTCTGTGTGCCGAGAAGCGTTGTTCCTCAATTTCCTTGATGTGTTATGAAAATTTTCGGCAAATCTCGCTTACAGGCACGTAACTAAGTCGTTCCGAACGAAGGAAACTTGCGTACATAGCGATCTTAGCTCTGTGTGCCGAGAAGCGTTGTTCCTCAATTTCCTTGATGTGTTATGAAAATTTTCGGCAAATCTCGCTTACAGGCACGTAACTAAGTCGTTCCGAACGAAGGAAACTTGCGTACATAGCGATCTTAGCTCTGTGTGCCGAGAAGCGTTGTTCCTCAATTTCCTTGATGTGTTATGAAAATTTTCGGCAAATCTCGCTTACAGGCACGTAACTAAGTCGTTCCGAACGAAGGAAACTTGCGTACATAGCGATCTTAGCTCTGTGTGCCGAGAAGCGTTGTTCCTCAATTTCCTTGATGTGTTATGAAAATTTTCGGCAAATCTCACTTACAGGCACGTAACTAAGTCGTTCCGAACGAAGGAAACTTGCGTACATAGCGATCTTAGCTCTGTGTGCCGAGAAGCGTTGTTCCTCAATTTCCTTGATGTGTTATGAAAATTTTCGGCAAATCTCGCTTACAGGCACGTAACTAAGTCGTTCCGAACGAAGGAAACTTGCGTACATAGCGATCTTAGCTCTGTGTGCCGAGAAGCGTTGTTCCTCAATTTCCTTGATGTGTTATGAAAATTTTCGGCAAATCTCGCTTACAGGCACGTAACTAAGTCGTTCCGAACGAAGGAAACTTGCGTACATAGCGATCTTAGCTCTGTGTGCCGAGAAGCGTTGTTCCTCAATTTCCTTGATGTGTTATGAAAATTTTCGGCAAATCTCACTTACAGGCACGTAACTAAGTCGTTCCGAACGAAGGAAACTTGCGTACATAGCGATCTTAGCTCTGTGTGCCGAGAAGCGTTGTTCCTCAATTTCCTTGATGTGTTATGAAAATTTTCGGCAAATCTCGCTTACAGGCACGTAACTAAGTCGTTCCGAACGAAGGAAACTTGCGTACATAGCGATCTTAGCTCTGTGTGCCGAGAAGCGTTGTTCCTCAATTTCCTTGATGTGTTATGAAAATTTTCGGCATATCTCACTTACAGGCACGTAACTAAGTCGTTCCGAACGAAGGAAACTTGCGTACATAGCGATCTTAGCTCTGTGTGCCGAGAAGCGTTGTTCCTCAATTTCCTTGATGTGTTATGAAAATTTTCGGCAAATCTCGCTTACAGGCACGTAACTAAGTCGTTCCGAACGAAGGAAACTTGCGTACATAGCGATCTTAGCTCTGTGTGCCGAGAAGCGTTGTTCCTCAATTTCCTTGATGTGTTATGAAAATTTTCGGCAAATCTCACTTACAGGCACGTAACTAAGTCGTTCCGAACGAAGGAAACTTGCGTACATAGCGATCTTAGCTCTGTGTGCCGAGAAGCGTTGTTCCTCAATTTCCTTGATGTGTTATGAAAATTTTCGGCAAATCTCACTTACAGGCACGTAACTAAGTCGTTCCGAACGAAGGAAACTTGCGTACATAGCGATCTTAGCTCTGTGTGCCGAGAAGCGTTGTTCCTCAATTTCCTTGATGTGTTATGAAAATTTTCGGCAAATCTCACTTACAGGCACGTAACTAAGTCGTTCCGAACGAAGGAAACTTGCGTACATAGCGATCTTAGCTCTGTGTGCCGAGAAGCGTTGTTCCTCAATTTCCTTGATGTGTTATGAAAATTTTCGGCAAATCTCGCTTACAGGCACGTAACTAAGTCGTTCCGAACGAAGGAAACTTGCGTACATAGCGATCTTAGCTCTGTGTGCCGAGAAGCGTTGTTCCTCAATTTCCTTGATGTGTTATGAAAATTTTCGGCAAATCTCACTTACAGGCACGTAACTAAGTCGTTCCGAACGAAGGAAACTTGCGTACATAGCGATCTTAGCTCTGTGTGCCGAGAAGCGTTGTTCCTCAATTTCCTTGATGTGTTATGAAAATTTTCGGCAAATCTCACTTACAGGCACGTAACTAAGTCGTTCCGAACGAAGGAAACTTGCGTACATAGCGATCTTAGCTCTGTGTGCCGAGAAGCGTTGTTCCTCAATTTCCTTGATGTGTTATGAAAATTTCGGCAAATCTCACTTACAGGCACGTAACTAAGTCGTTCCGAACGAAGGAAACTTGCGTACATAGCGATCTTAGCTCTGTGTGCCGAGAAGCGTTGTTCCTCAATTTCCTTGATGTGTTATGAAAATTTTCGGCAAATCTCACTTACAGGCACGTAACTAAGTCGTTCCGAACGAAGGAAACTTGCGTACATAGCGATCTTAGCTCTGTGTGCCGAGAAGCGTTGTTCCTCAATTTCCTTGATGTGTTATGAAAATTTTCGGCAAATCTCACTTACAGGCACGTAACTAAGTCGTTCCGAACGAAGGAAACTTGCGTACATAGCGATCTTAGCTCTGTGTGCCGAGAAGCGTTGTTCCTCAATTTCCTTGATGTGTTATGAAAATTTTCGGCAAATCTCGCTTACAGGCACGTAACTAAGTCGTTCCGAACGAAGGAAACTTGCGTACATAGCGATCTTAGCTCTGTGTGCCGAGAAGCGTTGTTCCTCAATTTCCTTGATGTGTTATGAAAATTTTCGGCAAATCTCGCTTACAGGCACGTAACTAAGTCGTTCCGAACGAAGGAAACTTGCGTACATAGCGATCTTAGCTCTGTGTGCCGAGAAGCGTTGTTCCTCAATTTCCTTGATGTGTTATGAAAATTTTCGGCAAATCTCACTTACAGGCACGTAACTAAGTCGTTCCGAACGAAGGAAACTTGCGTACATAGCGATCTTAGCTCTGTGTGCCGAGAAGCGTTGTTCCTCAATTTCCTTGATGTGTTATGAAAATTTTCGGTATATCTCACTTACAGGTACGTAACTAAGTCGTTCCGAACGAAGGAAACTTGCGTACATAGCGATCTTAGCTCTGTGTGCCGAGAAGCGTTGTTCCTCAATTTCCTTGATGTGTTATGAAAATTTTCGGCAAATCTCGCTTACAGGCACGTAACTAAGTCGTTCCGAACGAAGGAAACTTGCGTACATAGCGATCTTTGTGTGCCGAGAAGCGTTGTTCCTCAATTTCCTTGATGTGTTATGAAAATTTTCGGCAAATCTCACTTACAGGCACGTAACTAAGTCGTTCCGAACGAAGGAAACTTGCGTACATAGCGATCTTAGCTCTGTGTGCCGAGAAGCGTTGTTCCTCAATTTCCTTGATGTGTTATGAAAATTTTCGGCAAATCTCACTTACAGGCACGTAACTAAGTCGTTCCGAACGAAGGAAACTTGCGTACATAGCGATCTTAGCTCTGTGTGCCGAGAAGCGTTGTTCCTCAATTTCCTTGATGTGTTATGAAAATTTTCGGCAAATCTCACTTACAGGCACGTAACTAAGTCGTTCCGAACGAAGGAAACTTGCGTACATAGCGATCTTAGCTCTGTGTGCCGAGAAGCGTTGTTCCTCAATTTCCTTGATGTGTTATGAAAACTTTCGGCATATCTCACTTACAGGTACGTAACTAAGTCGTTCCGAACGAAGGAAACTTGCGTACATAGCGATCTTAGCTCTGTGTGCCGAGAAGCGTTGTTCCTCAATTTCCTTGATGTGTTATGAAAATTTTCGGCAAATCTCACTTACAGGCACGTAACTAAGTCGTTCCGAACGAAGGAAACTTGCGTACATAGCGATCTTAGCTCTGTGTGCCGAGAAGCGTTGTTCCTCAATTTCCTTGATGTGTTATGAAAATTTTCGGCAAATCTCACTTACAGGCACGTAACTAAGTCGTTCCGAACGAAGGAAACTTGCGTACATAGCGATCTTAGCTCTGTGTGCCGAGAAGCGTTGTTCCTCAATTTCCTTGATGTGTTATGAAAATTTTCGGCAAATCTCACTTACAGGCACGTAACTAAGTCGTTCCGAACGAAGGAAACTTGCGTACATAGCGATCTTAGCTCTGTGTGCCGAGAAGCGTTGTTCCTCAATTTCCTTGATGTGTTATGAAAATTTTCGGCAAATCTCACTTACAGGCACGTAACTAAGTCGTTCCGAACGAAGGAAACTTGCGTACATAGCGATCTTAGCTCTGTGTGCCGAGAAGCGTTGTTCCTCAATTTCCTTGATGTGTTATGAAAATTTTCGGCAAATCTCACTTACAGGCACGTAACTAAGTCGTTCCGAACGAAGGAAACTTGCGTACATAGCGATCTTAGCTCTGTGTGCCGAGAAGCGTTGTTCCTCAATTTCCTTGATGTGTTATGAAAATTTTCGGCAAATCTCGCTTACAGGCACGTAACTAAGTCGTTCCGAACGAAGGAAACTTGCGTACATAGCGATCTTAGCTCTGTGTGCCGAGAAGCGTTGTTCCTCAATTTCCTTGATGTGTTATGAAAACTTTCGGTATATCTCACTTACAGGTACGTAACTAAGTCGTTCCGAACGAAGGAAACTTGCGTACATAGCGATCTTAGCTCTGTGTGCCGAGAAGCGTTGTTCCTCAATTTCCTTGATGTGTTATGAAAATTTTCGGCAAATCTCACTTACAGGTACGTAACTAAGTCGTTCCGAACGAAGGAAACTTGCGTACATAGCGATCTTAGCTCTGTGTGCCGAGAAGCGTTGTTCCTCAATTTCCTTGATGTGTTATGAAAATTTTCGGCAAATCTCGCTTACAGGCACGTAACTAAGTCGTTCCGAACGAAGGAAACTTGCGTACATAGCGATCTTAGCTCTGTGTGCCGAGAAGCGTTGTTCCTCAATTTCCTTGATGTGTTATGAAAACTTTTCGGTATATCTCACTTACAGGTACGTAACTAAGTCGTTCCGAACGAAGGAAACTTGCGTACATAGCGATCTTAGCTCTGTGTGCCGAGAAGCGTTGTTCCTCAATTTCCTTGATGTGTTATGAAAATTTTCGGCAAATCTCGCTTACAGGCACGTAACTAAGTCGTTCCGAACGAAGGAAACTTGCGTACATAGCGATCTTAGCTCTGTGTGCCGAGAAGCGTTGTTCCTCAATTTCCTTGATGTGTTATGAAAATTTTCGGCAAATCTCACTTACAGGCACGTAACTAAGTCGTT
>JAXRKO010000573.1:0-34715 GCA_037039905.1 Formica aserva
TAACAAAAAAAATATTTCCAATAAAACAATTTGCTTAGAAAAGTTTGAAATAATATCTTTTATTATATTATTATTATTACATATTTAGTATAATATTAAGTATAAGAAATGACACAAATAAGTTTATTCGAAGTATTATTTATTTATTGTTAATTTAAATTTATTCCTATAACATGTTTATTTAATTATTAATTATTGTTTATAACATGTATATTTTAATTACTAATTATTATTATTTGAATTTATTATTTGTTTGAATTTATTCTTATAACATGTTTATTTGAATTATTCTTATCACATGTTTTGCACTATATGATTTAATAATTAATTATACTTTCTTATTATACTAATTATTAATTGCATATTTTACAAGAGCAGTCGGGAGACGCCAAGCTAGTGAATGTGTGCGTATGCATTTGCGTGTACGTGCATGCGTATGCGTTTGCGTGTACGTGCATGCGTATGCATATACGTGCGTACGTATGCGCGTTCGTGTGTATATATATGGGTGCGTATACGTATGCATGTGTATGTATCTATATGGGTATACAAGCGTTGCGTGTACGGGCGTGCGTGCGTATGTGCGCGCATGCGCTCACGTGCAACGAATCTTACTTGGCGTCTCCCGACTGCTCTTGTAAAATATGCAATTAATAATTAGTATAATAAGAAAGTATAATTAATTATTAAATCATATAGTGCAAAACATGTGATAAGAATAATTCAAATAAACATGTTATAAGAATAAATTCAAACAAATAATAAATTCAAATAATAATAATTAGTAATTAAAATATACATGTTATAAACAATAATTAATAATTAAATAAACATGTTATAGGAATAAATTTAAATTAACAATAAATAAATAATACTTCGAATAAACTTATTTGTGTGATTTCTTATACTTAATATTATACTAAATATGTAATAATAATAATATAATAAAAGATATTATTTCAAACTTTTCTAAGCAAATTGTTTTATTGGAAATATTTTTTTTGTTATATTATCTTTTTTTTTCTATTGTTTTTTTGTTATACTTTTTTTTTATTAATTAAATGTTGGGCTTTTGTTGGCAGCAGTCGGGAGGGATTTTTTTTTTTTAATGTTTTTGTTTGTTACATTATTTTTCTATTGTTTCTTTTATTATTAAATAATTTTTCTATTGTTTCTTTTTTGTTATAGTTTTTTGTCTATAGTTTTTTGTTTCTATTGTTTTTCTTATATTTTTTTTTATTAAATAATTATATCCATACTTAGGAATAGATATTATTTCAAACTTTTCGAAGCTTATTTTATTTAAATATTAAAATTTGTATTTTTGTTATATTTTTTTTCTATTGTTTTTTTTATTTTATTTTTCTAATGTTTTTTCTATTGTTTTTTTTAATTTTATTTTTCTAATGTTTGTTTTTTTAAATTTAATTTTTTACAAACATCACAAGTAATATCCGCAAAGGACGATATAGTTAAATAAAATTATTGTAACAACTTTTTCCTATGCGTATCAATATCAGATTGTGCAATTTCCTGAGGGATCGATAACACATTACTAGCATGTAATGTTTGATTATTGAATAAAAGCGCATTATTAGTTACATCTTGTGAAACGTGTTCATTATTATGTAACAATTGCTTTCTCGCTACATTTAATATTTGTACGTTGTTCGCTGTAGAAGATGCTATTGTATTTTGCTTTCTATAGCGCGCTTTGTTTTTCGCTGCATAACTTTTTTGTCCAATATTTTTATTATTCCTCTTCTTTCTTCGTGTTACCTGAAAAAGACTTAATATATATAATATTTATCTGATAAGTATACTGTTATTTTATACTCTATTTAATATTCTATTCTTCTATATAATTTCTATATAATTTCTATACAGTTTTATATAATTTTATATTTTATATATCTTATAATTCTATAATTTTATAGAAATAATAATAATTGTATTACATATATGTATAAATGCATATATGTATAAATATATAATATGTATAAATACGTATATGTATAAATACATAAGCTAATAAAATATAAACAAACAATTTAAAATATAAACAAATTCTTGATTTATCTTCTTTCTTCTTGAAATCCTTCTTGTCTGCTTTATTTTGATACTAGAATCTTATTAGCTCCATTGATGTCCATCCATTTTTACTCCTTTCTGTTTTCTGTCTTCACATATAAGGCGCAACACTGCTGCCAATAATAAGCACATAAGTGCGGCGCAATAATGCTGCCAATACGTGTAGTGCTGCTCATTCTTCTTTTTGCCCTCATGCTTCTTCATTCTATATATATACACAAGTTTTATAATTATTATTATTATATATAAAACATGTAATACAAGATGTACTATATAATAATAAAGAAGAATAATGAATCATTATATACTTATCATGCAACTTCAATGTATCTTCTATTCTTCCAAGTATTTTCGCTGCAATCTTTTTAATGAACAACATAATATAATCACAAGAGAGAGAGAGAGAGAGAGAGAGAGAGAGAGAGAAATAGACAGAGGAAGAGACTAAAATAATAATATCTAAATTGAAATATATAAACTTTAACGTAACCATAATGATAGCTACGCAGACAAATATATAAACTGTACAGCCATAATGATAGCTACGCAGACAAATATATAAACTGTACAGCCATAATGATAGCTACGCAGACAAATATATAAACTGTACAGCCATAATGATAGCTACGCAGACAAATATATAAACTGTACAGCCATAATTATAGCTATGCAGACAAATATATAAACTGTACAGCCATAATTATAGCTACGCAGACAAATATATAAACTGTACTGCCATAATTATAGCTACGCAGACAAATATATAAACTATATAGCCATAATGATAGCTACGCAGACAAATATATAAACTCTATAGCCATAATGATAGCTACGCAGACAAATATATAATCTGTATAGCCATAATTATAACTACGCAGACAAATATATAATAATTATAGCTATATAATTAATAGCAGATATATAATTATTATGTATATAATTATTATGTATAAGATATATTATTATTATGTATATATGTATATATATAATTAATGTATATATATTATTTTTTAATTTAATTTAAATAATTATTAAATAATGAAATGAAACTTACTTGTGTAATAAGATCATTCATTTGTTGAGGTATATCCATTTTTTTTTATTGATAACTTGATAGTAATAATAAGAAAAAACTTAACAACAATAATTGTTGACACTTGACACATGTGATTATGTCTAACCTATTTTTCCCGCCACCATTACTTCGAGATGTTTTAAGTAGTAAGTTACTAAAATTCCCTATACGAATGCTCAGAACGAATCTTATTGGTGAATCATGTTGCTTCTTAGATACACTCGACAGCCAATGAGAGGACGAATAGACGAGACCATATTGTTTTTTCACTTTTTATTAACAACATAAATAACGATAATTATACGCTTTAAACCTTCCTTGGTTAATAAGAAGCTTTTGAGCAAAAGATGATATCAAACTATGTAGTAGTTATCGAGAATTAAGAGGACAACCGATCCGAGCTCGGTGAAACGCATACTCCCTCCGTTTTTTGCCTACCTGCGGTTGGCAGCAGTCGGGACTAAATATGTCAGATTAAAATATAAAATAACTCAAAAAGTACTTAATGAAAAAGTACTTTGTTATAGTGTTTTGAAAAGCTCTCGAGATAAGCTACAAGAATATGCAATAAAAAGTAGGCAGTTCTATTTAAAAAATTGAAGGTGAGCTTGCTTTTTTATGGAAAAAAAAATGTTTGGTCAATTTTTATTATTGCAATTTGTTGCCGATTAGAAACTGATAAATTTCTGTTTATGACTTTTTTATGTCAGATTATTGTAAGTGCCTTAAAAATTGTGGCGACCGTTACGAGGACCATCCTGTATATACAAAATTTTAATCTACTTACTCGATAGGACCAAATATATTTTCTGCAGCAGATTCAAATATAACATTAACCTTATAATGTTATTATATCTTGACGTCGCGAACATCAACCTTATAACGTTATTATATTTTGACGTCGCGATGCTACCGCGTACCGCTTGATACGTATCATTTACGTATGCACGCACATACACATTGTCTCTCAAGGCGTATTTGCACACTCAAGCGAATAATCGTACATGAGTGCTGCAAACACGCCTTGAGGGACAAACTCGCTTTGCGTGTGTGCGTGCGAGCATACGTACGTGAGAGTCTAAAACTTATGATGATAATGATGATGAAGAACGAAAAATGTCACATTTCTGGTATACGATTATTATTTTTCAGGATTGACTGCACCAATCTTATTCAAACTGGTCGCAATCGAAAGCTTGCATCCACATTGTATCAGAAAAGTGCCGTTAGATTTTTGATTAACGGCTTGGTTCCTGAGGAATTTTAATCGAAAGTTTATTAGACGTAAAACTCCGGATAAGCTCCCAGCAAACACAGATACATAACTGTAACATTGCCATAATAAAACGGAATGTAACAAGTAATATAACGTATTTGTTACATGTAACATTCACGTTAGTTGTAATTTCCCACTCATACAAAATTGCAGTTATATAACATGAATATAACATGTTACTAAAATGTTATATGATTGTTACAGTCATGTAATAGTCCACCCAAGTAGCAAACTGACGTCACAATGACAGTAAATTTTGGTCACAAGATGACCAATTAGACATCCTAAGTTAGATCTCATGAGACCCGAAAATGTCTCGTCGATATGTCACATCCACGAGACGTCATTTTCTGACGTTTGTTTGACGGCAAAACTAAGACCAATTACAGTAATAATATAACACATATTAATGTGATATATATTATAGGTAAATTTAAATAATTTAATTTATAAAATTAAAGATTTTATTTATATGGAAGTTAATTTCTGTTTTATATTTTAAGCAGATAATAACAAACAATTTTTATTTATTCGGATAGAAATTGTCCGAATAAATTAAAATCGGATATTATCTGTCCGATTTTCTAAAAATCAGTTCAATATCTGAATTTCCTGGTACGAGAATCGTATCAGAAATTGAACTGATAAAAATAATTACAATGTTATTAACCGCATTTTGCAGGCTTTATATACGCTCATGACAAGAATTTGAATACGGGTATAGATAGTGAATAGCGCGCCGTATAGCGGTAAGCAAAAGAACTATAATCCCAATATTAGTTACAAAAGGACTTTATTTGGGCGATCATAGGACGTTTTCAAAATTACGTCTTTGGCTAGTCTAAGAAATGAGGTCTTTTAAACGTCAATTATTAGTCGCCGACATTATAGACAAAAAATAGACGTCATTATGTCGTCTTTTGACGTTAATCTGTTACTTGGGCAGTTACATTACATACTCCCATGTTACATAGCAGTTATATTCTGATGTTATATTGCATAAATAAAAGACAGTTATATAATCCCAATATAAATTAGATATAACAACTGTTACATTACATGTTACTCCCATGTTACATAGCAGTTATATTCTGGTGTTATATTGCTTAAATAAGAGATAGTTATATAATCCCAATATAAATTAGGTATAACAACCGTTACATTACATGTTACTCCCATGTTATATAGCAGTTATATTCTGTGTTTGCTGGGCTACTTGGTAGCGTCGCGGCCCCTGTACATAGGCAAACCGTTGACAAGCTGGAACGAATTTTTATATATACTTGGCGTCGCGACGCTACCGCGTCGCTTGATATATATATATATACAGCATTATTATTCGTACTCATCTCTAAGCACGCACACCCACGCACATGCACAATGGCGTAATACGCGAAAAACGAAGAGGAAGAGAAAGAAAGCAGGAATTAACAAAAGAGAGCGAGAGATAACGAAAGAGAAAGAATAATATATCTATTAATAACTATTACCGACAGTGATAAAAATGGTAAATGTGCTTGCAATACAGTATTATGCATTATCGATAACTTTATTTTCAACTAACGCCATCTTGCGTGTAAAGGTAGAAAAGTACATTTTCATGTGTCGACTATATATATCGTCGATGTCGACGACGTCGACGACGTCGACGTTTCTTAAGTGAGAATTTCCACATTGTGATTTTGCGTCATAATATGGCCGTTCACGACACATGTAGAGTGAAAATAAAGATATTTTCGTTATATAATTAATACTCAAGCTATCGATTAAGTCTAGTAAGATCTCAATCAGTCCAGCCGTTATTGAAATCTGATAATTTCAGTTACTCTCAATCAACTGACCGGCTCGCGTGAAGATACACGGTACGCCTTGCTGTTGCTGCGCATGACTTGGCGCGAGACACTACCGTGTCTCTTGATTACTTGTCAGTCAAGTTTTGGTATGAAATCAAGCGGCATCCAGTAATCAATAAGTAAGTATGAGATTCGCTGTAACATTATGCTTTTTGGCTACACTTTCTGGCTATACTTTTGTCTACACCGTAAGTTTTCTCTAAAAAATTAAAATATGATATTTCTACATTTTATTTTTTTGATAAAACATCAAAGAAAAATCGCTAGTGTATCTCTTTTCTTTTTTTCTTTCTTTTTCTCTCTCTCTCTTTTCACCTTATTTCTCCCCCCCCCCTCTCCCCCTCACTCCTTCTCCCTCTCTCTCTTTCTTACTCCTCCTCCCTTTCTGTATCTTTCCAAATTATAATCCCGATGTTTTAAAATCTTGTATAATGGTTTTATCGACTAATCGTAAACATTAATTCTACAAATTTATAAAAAAATTGCAAGAATATGCATTTGCTTATAATACTTATTATTGCATCTTTCGATTTTAGATTGATGCTAGTCCAGCATCGGACAATTTGGAAAAATGGAGACTTCAAGAAATGCAAAAAGCAACGTAAATGATATCATACGTCAACTTAAACTTCTTCATACCGATGCTGTAGAAGACACTATCACAGAAGTCACGGAAAAATGGGATGAAGAACAGAAAAGTTTTAGAGAATATAAAAATCTATTACTTAAAGAAGTCAAGGTAATCATTTAAATTGATTTACAATCGAGCAATGTGTTAATTTTTTGCAAATCCGAACTATTTATTAATCTAATAAATTGGAAAGGATAAATACAAATTCTTCAACCAATTTATCTTGATAACCGAAGTCTCTTAAATAAGTTTATATACAAATAAAACAAAATTTTTTTATAATGTGTAAGAAACTATAATTCATATGTAATTCATGCGATTTCTTAATGCAATTCTTAATCTCAAATCATGTAATCATATAATTAAATAATAATATAATTATATGGGCTGCAGATTTATATTTGAACAGTTTATTATAACATTTTACACAGAATACGTCTATTAGCATTATTTTGTGCTTGAATATTTTTGTAAGAATCTATAAAAAAAGATATCATAAAGTCAATTATGCATAGTAATAATACATGTAAATCAATTTGTGTATAGAAATTTGAATGACTATTTCTCCCACATAGCAAATGCACGCCATTTATCATCAAAATATCGTTATTTGATGTCAAAATAATGTATATGCTTACTCGGGAGTAATGAAATATTATTGCGATATTATATTAAAATTATAAAATATTATCTTTTATATTAAAAATAATGTATCTATAACATAAAATTTTATCATTTATTCTAAATGATATTTTCAAATTAAAATAGAGAGTTCAAGTTTATTGAAAAAGTATATAAATATACTAAACTATTATCTAAAAGAAATTGATAACTTCAATATTTAATAAAATATACAAATCCCTCTCTCTCTCCCCTCTCTCTCCCCCCCCTCTCTCTCTGTCTGTCTATTTCTTTCTTTTACGCACACACTCCGCCCTCCGCCATACACACATTGCGTGTAGCAATCAGCTGATTGCAGCGTCCGACGGCCGGCGATCCGGAACAACTTTTGCTAAAGTGACATTATTTTAAGAAACACGTATTCCTGACCTAATTCTAAGACATTTTCTTCTTTACCAAAATTTTATTTAAAGCATAATTTTATGTTATAAGATCAAATAGTTACCGACTCATGCGGTGGTAATCACACGTCGGACGGTCAGCTGCGCCGGGCGCTTGCGGCGCGCCGCGCCGCTCCTGCCTGCCTTCTGTACTCGACGCGTGATTTGCTAACTATTTTTGCTTATAACTCAAAAATTACGCTTTAATTCAAATTTTGGTAAAGGAAAAATCGTCTTAGAATTGTATCAGGGATACGTCATTTTACGGACGAAAGGTTGTTCCGGAACACCCTGTATATAAGCACTACTGACGTTTGTGTCTTAAGATGGCGGCAGTGGGCATGGTGGGGGTAGAGTTGGCGCCTCTCTGATAATCTAGGGCTATACTTCAAAGCAAACATTCATATCGATAAAGGACTTTTTTGATGTATTCAGATTACTTATTCAGACTGCCATTATGTTGTTTCACATTGCATACTAAAATTATATCAAAATTGCAGCTGGAAAGAAATTAAACAGATTTTCTGTTTTTATGTAGATAACGAATCTTGTGAATTTCCGAAATTAATAATAACGTATCATATAATTAATATCAATATCTTGTGTGTAATTAATATGCAAGGAACTGATGACTCACATAACCGAACCAGTAAGAAAAAGTGCTTTAGATGTGATACAATACAATCTTCACGCTGCAGGTTGTGTAAGTATCGTTTTAATCATAGACATAGTATATCTAGACCGAGTGTTGAGGAGTGGGAGCCGAGGTGCACGTAGAAAAGGACATACTCTGTTTCGTGCCCCTTGCGTTCTCTCTCGCTCGCACGTAGCATGACGAAAGAGAGCGCTATGCTATGTGCGAGCGAGAGAGAATGCAAGGGGCACAAAACAGAGTATGTCCTTTTCTACGTGCATCTTTACCCCCACTCCTTAAATAAAGGCAAACGTCCGGTCTAGATATACTATGTCTATGGTTTTAATATTTCGCTATTTGTAATTAAAAATTTATAAATCTCTAAATTTCTAAATTTAAAAATGTATTAAATATTTATAGTAATAATATCAAAACGTGTAATAAAACACAAGAAAAAATATCTGTACGTTAAAATTTTTTTTCAAATGGATTCACATAAATAAAACTTAGGTATTTGTTTGTTGTAAATATAATATAAATTTAACATAACACACATACACACAGAAAAGATTTATACATTATACATTAAAAAATTACAACATTAAAATTCATAATTTTCTGATTTGCTGCCTAATTTTTACATGTAGCAAGCATACATCGTTTATTTTTTCAGAATATTTACGTTACACGAGTTGTATACTTTGGGAAGTATTATGGAAGTCATGAAGTTTTGCGGAAAGTAAATGCGTACTACTATAAATCATATTTTATGATTCAGAATTTTGCAGTTGTAAATACAATGATCTGTGTAAACAATTTTTATTAAACTTTAAAATACATTAACAAAAATTCAACGAGAATAGCGAATAAAATTCAAAAATAATTTTGGATTTGCGTTACGTAAAGAGATAATATTTTAATATTAATTCTTTGACTGAAGTTCTCTGATATCAATTATAATTAATATAAATAATAATAATGATATTAATTTTTTTTTTATAATTTATCATATTTTACAGAGAATGGAAGATATTATACACGATTTACAAATGGATTACAGTGATATGCCTATCACAGGACTGTTTCTTGTCTATCCAACATATTATATACACTTATTAGAGGTATTTTAACACACATTCAATATTTCTATATTATATATTCACAATACTATATAATATAAAAATATAAAAATAAATTATTATTATATTAGTTAAACTGTAAAATTTGCAAATTTATTAATTTAAAATTATAATTTTTATTTGTGCCATCTATTCAATTATTTGCTCGTAAAGAGTGATAAATGGAAATAAGACAGAAATTTATTTT
Source organism: Formica aserva (assembly GCA_037039905.1). Taxonomy (NCBI): domain Eukaryota; kingdom Metazoa; phylum Arthropoda; class Insecta; order Hymenoptera; family Formicidae; genus Formica; species Formica aserva. The sequence goes on from JAXRKO010000573.1 coordinate 9,948, forward strand.
CTTAATAAGGCGTGGGAAGACATTATTTATAAACATTACAAGATTATGTATACTACGGAGAACAATGAATGCAAATTTGGGAAAGCGATTCCTTTGCCTTCGTATCATCACGTTCATCAAGTCGGTGACCCGATTTGCGACGTATATGTATTTATATAAAAATGATCGTGCAAAATATATATCCCGCTTTCAGAGATTTTTTGCGAGCTGGTGCCACTTTTATACGATACCGCCTACTTTAATAGAGATATCAGAAGACCACACATTGGACGATATTCAAAAGCAGGTTTCAAATTGCTTAATGAAGATGTACACGTTGTGCGAATATGTAGCGAAGAGAAGTTTGGACAAAAAGGTTTGTAGAAATGTAGAAGAAACCTAAGGGATCTATAAAATATTCTCTTAGCTAGCACGGGGCTTTAACGAAGCTTCAAAGAATTGTTTGAAGCGATTCCGAGTTTGATATTCGAATAAAGCTAAGAATCTTTTTCATTTTATTTTGTGACATAACTTTTATTCGATTTTACAGTCGATCAACGTTCAAAACGTGCTACGGAATTTGGGAGACAAGGCGGCCCGAAACTTGCCCGAAAGTACGGTCCTCGAGTTTCTCTTGAGCGTAAACCCGCCTGTTCTAAAAACTGTCGAGGAATATCTGCAAATGCATTCCGACATGTCGCCCAGCGCGTTTTGGGACGGTAAAAATAATATATGTCTATTTTAAATGAGCTTCGAATAGCAGTAAATCTAATATTAATGCATTAATATTAATGTTTGACATTAGTGACGATTTTATCGTCATTCATTTTTGGAAGGATCGCAGTTAGAAAGGGCTCAATAATGCGCATCGCCGCGTGAATAAAAACGATTATTTATTTCAGAATATTTACAATATCAAAAAAACATTCTCTGGTGTAGGGGTACATGAGACTCGTGTGTGTCGGAGACAGTCCTAAACTAAGTACATATACAAACTTTAATGTGTTGTCTCGCACAAATGGCAGCTGGTCAGATCCGGTCTCGTTATTGTGACATACAGGCAGTTAATGCAACGCATTCTTATTCTAAAAAAACGGTTTCTCCTTGTGTTTTATTTTTAATCGATATTTAAGTTACACACGCGGAAATGAGGCCGAGGGCGAGCGGCACGCGTCAGTCAAACTATCGTGTCTTCGTTAAAATTATCTTCGTGATTCATGTGCGATCGAGAGATATCTCGACACGTATGTGTATCTTTCAGTGCTGGGAGGGCTGACAAATATCATTTGATCATTTTACAGATAATAATGTATGGCCACCGCCGTGCGATATCATGCCACGCGACGTATTCGACGAACATGGTCGTCGAAAGATTTCGTATCATCCGAACAGCGAAAAATAAACGTGCTCCGGAAGTCAACAATCACTAACAAAATGTGAGAAAAAAATGATAAATTATTTTTTTCTTTGTGACATCTTTAAACATGTTATCTTCTGTTAGAAAAAATTGATATTATTTATAAAGTTTACATGATTTTATAATATAGTGCGCGTGTAGTGATTACACACACGCATGCACGCACAGACACACACGAATATAGAGTAGAAACTTTGGCAGTCTGAATCCAGGTTTTATTGTACGGTTTGTTTTCGTGACGTTTTCCTCTCATCGGATTGTAAACTTCTTTGGTTACAGCGTTTTTTTTACTGTATACACAATTACAATTATTATGTGTGCAAAAGTTATAACAAGGGGAGGAGGGGAACGAGGGAACGGGGTGAATGTATAATGGGCTGCGCGTTTCAACGTTTACTAAAATTCTCTTCGATAATGTACACTCACAATATTCCGACATCAATTCCATTAATGGCAATAATAATAATAATAATAAAAATAATCAACGATTTGTCTAATTTTTAATGATCTCTCGGAAATGACGTAATGTAACGCCTAAACGATCGAGAAAACAACGTTTGCTTCGAATTTCTCGAGACATTACGATTTGCTTAGAAGCGTGATTTTACTGGTCTCGTTTCTTATACATCAAGTAATTCTAAGTATCCCCGATCATCGTCCGTCGTTTCCTTTGGAAACGCATACGAACGCATATGCTTCGTTCATGTAGGACCGTCTCTTCTGCATAGTTATTTGTATGCATATATAACAGACTGAAACACGACGACGCGACTGCAAATAGTCACAACCTACATTCCGTTTATGGTCAATTTATGTGAAGTTTCTATCTGATAGACAAATAGGGAGCTGCTTCAACGAAACTTTTACTTCATTTATAACATTGCCGTATCGAAATAAAATTAAGATTCTATTTAATCTTTCTAATTTTGCTACTACAGAGATGAAATGATTTAATAATTTAAATATAAAAAGAATATAATGTGATTTTTTAAATAAAAATACATTTTTCCACTCTCGAAATGTACTTAAAAAATAATTTTATCTAAAAAATCTTTGCCCTATTTTTCTGGAATGCTGTCCGCTATAATGCCAGAAAAAAAACGCAATATAGCAATCATTCCGTCGATAGATCAATTTTACGATTACATTGTCGAATTCTAGAACGATATACATATATACTAGCGCATCGATCTTATTTAAATATAGTGAACATCAAAAGATTATTAGAAAGATATTTTCTTTCTTTCTCTCTCGCATTACGCACACAGCCATATATAGAATAAAATACATTCTATTCCTCACGTGAATCCTTGCAGTCGCAGCAGGATCGTCGCATCAATCGAGGAATCGTAAACCTGTACGCAATAATCAATCTGTACAGATCGAAGCAAAACGGGTTATCACTTCTCGTAAAAAGAAGAGATTCTTTTACGCACGCGCGTCTCGCGTAAAATATTATAGCTTATTAAACGCACCGTCCAGCAGTCGACTGCTCGATATCAAGCTACACGTTCAGTTCTCATTATTTTACCTTTCGCGAATTGGGAGCGAAACACGCCTTGGGTCACTCCAATCGATGACGAGAGTATCTCAGTATTGTACGGAGGATATGACGAGGCCCCCTTCTTGGTGACCCTTTTTTTTCTTTTTAAAGCTATATAATACAAAGAGGCTAAGAGCGGTAACCTCTGCTGAACGAAGTACCAACAAGATTCACAAGCGTCGAAACAGGCAGTAAGTTAGAAGTGCTATCGCGATTACCACATGTTACGGAAGAACGCCTCCGTAATCCGGAACGCGTTCCTCTCTCTATAGAATAAGATTCAAGACTTTGAAAAACAACGTTCATCATACTCAGTACATTTACTTCGAAGGAAGTCGTTACTTTATACATTGTACAAGAGATACTTGATCTTACCGTATAATTCAGAATACTGCAAACTGAGACGGAAGCGCGATGGGGATATTGATCTATTCCTTTTTCCTCTTCCTTTCTTTTGTCTCGCTACTCCGCCACTGATTTTCGTACGTTTTGACTCGATTCTCATCGATAGAGATACAAACGATATGTCTCTGACACAACTCTTCTCGATTCTCTTTTTGTTTCCGCATTGTCAACGTTATAAATAATTATACCGCGCGCGCGAGACGATGACGCGATGGCATAATGATGCGCTGATCATCCCTCTCAGTGTACGTTATTCTAGTCCGACGCCTCCACGACTTAACGCATATACATATTTATACTTACATCGACTAGACAAATTGTACAGTGTTGTGTTCATAGTAAAAGTGGGAATAAACCGTTAATATACGCGACTCGTACAAAATATCTCCGCGTCTCAAGGTATATACAAGAGTGTGCACGGCAAGCTTTTCTCTCTCGCTTGCGCGTGCACACATCGTAAACTCACTCTAGCACACCGCAGAAGCTCATCGAGGTTCCACCGGGGCACGGTCACGAAGCTACGCACGAGGTGAGAAAAGCCGGCGGAGCAGCCGGTTCGTCGTTCTTCAGTATAAAAAGGGCACTTGATTCAACAGAGAGGCGCAAATTCGTGACGCTTTGTCGGAATGGAAACGTAAATCCGTCGAACTCGAACCGGCTCGTACGCCCGAAGCGTCCCGAACAGCACAGGCGTTTGAAAAATGTCCCAGTTTAAAAGACATTCCTTACGAATCTTCCAAAGATCTTTTTTTTTCGGAGACTTAATTTTCGGATCTAGGTAATAATAAACATCTTAGATGTCTCAAACGTTCTTTAGAAGTCTAAGAATAACTATTCGGCCCTTCAAAAGACATTCCAATTTTAGCGCATAAAGACATTCTAATAATATTCTATAAACATCCTTTAAGTGTTCTTGTGTCGTTCGGGACTCACAGCTATCTCGTGATTGACAAACGGCGCGATTCATAGCAGTTCGCTCACGCTGCAAGTGCAGGCCCCGTGGTGGGTGTAGGGTCACACGGAGCTCTCCCTCTTGGCCATTACTATCGGCGTACCTATCGTCGCGTCCTTCTGTGACTGAACCGTTAGACAGCATTGGCCGGGCATCCGCGTCTCACAATCCTTCGTTAGGAGCGCGCTGCTGCTCGGGCAGGTCCTGGTGACGACACCCAGACCGGCGTACAACATCGGAGGACTCATTGTCATCGATTGTACGCTCTGGCTGGGCCAGTGTTGCCTCGGCAGGGTACAAACGCCACTCTCATAGACGTCGCCCACCAGCGGCTGAAACTGAAATGCGTCCGTAATTTTCGTAGATCAATAGATCACGCAAAGTAACATAATTACTTGAGAGAGAGAGAGGGGGGGGGGGGAAGAGAGAGAGATATATCCCTCGCTCTCAGTTAAGAAATACTATCATCGTTACGTTCCACATCACGGTACCATTGATATTCTACTTAATTATTTAATTTAATTTCGAACCACATACACGAACACACACGCGATGCACATTGTTTGAATTGTTTCAATGGCAAACTAACGCATACTGATTGTTATTAATATAAGCTCTACTCTGTTATTTCGTTAAACATCTACGGGATATTTGCATAACGTTTACGTGTCATTGAATCTTGAATGGAACTCACGCTTTTGTGCTTCGTCGACAAGTTTGAGAACTCGTGCAGCGGCATGCCGTTGCGAATTGTACAGTAGCCGACGTAACTGCTGTGGCCGCTGATGGAAGTCACCGTCGAGTGTTCCAAAAGGCTCCTCGATGGTGATGTCTCAATCGTTGATACCAGACGTCTCTTTCTCAAATATTCCGACGGTTCGTCGCCTATAGAGAAAACGCACGAGTGTTCTATAATCAGAAATTTTGTCATAGAGTTTTACGAGTGCTACGAGTGTTACGAGTGTTTTACGCGTATGTGTATGTAAACGGAACGAGGAAAAACTTTCAAAAAAAATTTAGAAACGCGTAAAGGAGCGAAGTACTCCCTCGGCAAGAGTTTCTTTCAATTATGAAGAGAATGTTTTTAAATACTTACGATTTGTATATAAATTATATTTACATACTTTTTTAAATGTATTATCGCAATCATTTTTTGTTTTATATATTCTCTTCTTGCGGAAGAATTACAAAGAGGATAAAAAATTTAGATTTTTCAATATAATTTCGGCTTCGCTCCCTCAATTTTGCCAGAATTAATACAGAACTATAATTAGCAAATCGCAAATATACAAACCAGTGATTTGCTGTGGAATGATATCCGGATTCTTTTCATCGCTCTCGCTGAGATCACCACTGGTGTCGAGCTTTCTGAACGGGCTACTGGGATGCTTCTCATCTGCGAGCAGACTGCATCCCTCTCGGAATCGTAGCTCCCTTTGTATAGGGACGGCCTTCGTCTGCTTCGCGTGATCCTCCATCTGCGACTTGTTCTGTTCCTCCACGTGCGTGTGCTGGAACCGTAAGACGACCATCACTATGATCGCGACGATGATGAGGGCCGTCACCACGCCGATCATCACGCTCAACATCGGTGTCAGCCGGATGTTCTGTCTTGGTCGTTCTGCAATGTCAAAATAGTAAGATGTTACAAGAATCGATATCGCCATGTAATTGCTTGTAGATACGCGATAAATTTACATAATAATTTTAAGCAGCTTTCAATCGTGCACTATGACATGAATAATCCGTTCTGATAAAAATGCTTTTAAAAGCACTTTAAGATCTCGACACGTCATCAAATTTTTAACGGATTTTATGTGATACGATAATATTAATAAAAGCATAGATGGTGCTACATAATAAAATATCATGTATGGCGCAACAAGCGCAGCTTTTACGAGAGAATAAAAGATATAATGGAAGGTGTTCAAAATTACAAGAGTCATGCTTAGTTCGGTTATATAATACTGTTAAAATGCGATTCGAATAAATATAGCGCATACAGTATATATTATATTTTAATAGAAATATAAAGCGCGAGATCTCTCAACAACCTTTGGTAGATGAATTAAAAATTACGATAACAGTCGCATCGAGCAAACAAGGGGAAAATTGTCCGACCATATTAAATCGCCAATTTCTGACCCGATTTTTCGCGCGATCATAAAAGCGCCAGGAGCTTTTTACGCGGCTCACTCGACGAATTAATATTGACTCAATGGCTTTTCATCAATCCGGCCAATTGGCGGCGACTCTTCATCTGTACTGTATGATCGACGAAATTTTTCCGTAATTACTCAGACTTCATGTAAGCCTTTCGAGATTATGTACATCGTCGTAATATCCAGCATATATATATATCGTATTATAGAAAGAAAAGCGTTACGACTAGCAAAAAGTTTTTATAAGACTTAAAAGAAGCCAGAAAAACTTTAAAAATTAAAATTATATACCTTCACATTTAGTTTATTGTTTTCGATAAGTTTTGCAATATAATATTATTGAAAATTTTGTCTATTAAACATAATTTTATAAGGCCAATTGAATTTTACACCGTTCTTAAACTTAATTCTATTTTTTCGAGAAAATGATTTTCTTTTTAGCTATGTAAATTTTCAATTTTTCAAAATGCGAACGCACGAACTCTCATGGTACGAATTTTATGTCGCAAGCAAGAAAGTTTGAGAACTACTCATGTAAGATACAGCAGATAGAATGATGGCCCCCAAACCAGTAACTTCCTTGGAACTTTTAAGCAAGCCGAGTATCGAAGCTTCGTTCAAAAGATATCGAAGGCTTTGGAGTTGTTAACGTTAAAGCGAATCTTGCAGGAATTTTTACACGAGCATTAAACGAGTATCAAGTCACTTGTGAATAACGCTGCATGTATCAGAACCGATACATAGCTTTCGATATCGTCTGATATTCGATTTCTGGCGCAAGAATATCAACGACCGTTAGTCCTGTATTTAAGGGAAGGAAACAGGAATATTTGCGCACTCACCCGACTCAGATGTCAATTGTTTCTCTGGTAGCCTCAGAGTGCCGGCCTGCACCACCATCGCCTCGCTACGACCCTTGTCGTTGTAAGCATAAATGCAAGCCTGATAAAAGGCACCCGACTCCAGCTTCGTGATGCTGAAACGCGGCACCGACGACGTTTCATTGGCACGCAACTCCTGGCTCCTGCTCTCGCGTACCTCTATCAGGAAGGACTGTGGCAGGCCGCCGTTGAAGCCCTCCGTGCATCGCACGGAGAATGAATTGGTCGACGTGTTCGAGGTTGTGCAATTGTGGACCATGTCCGGCCGGCCTGTCACGGATAAGGTTTGCTCACGTTTTAAAATGCACCGCGTTTGCACGAAACTATTCGCGCGCTCGTAACAACTTGTAATGAGTACGAGGTAGCGATAATATCGCAGAGACAATCTTTAAGTTTCCCAAATATGCCTTCGGTAACTAACATATATTTTTATACCAGAGATATTAATGTATTGATAAGATGGCCAACGAGAAAATAGAACAAAGATAATAAGATAATAGAACAAAAATGATAAGATAATAGAACAAAAAGTAATAAAAGTAATAATGTTGAATCCTACATCGGTAAAAATTAGAGATCGGACTATTTTTTTTTATACAATTGTATCAAATTTTTTAGAAATAAATCTCTACTGGATTACAAATTCGTTTCAATGTTTTGACTATTATAACTGTTACAAAACACTTTAAAGCTTTAACGAATTAAAATATTCGTTTAACTTCAATCACGTTAGTAAAGTGAATTGTAGAAATAAATGAATTACGTGTTAGCAATATCGAGATACTTTCGATTTGCATGTCAACAATGAGAAAAGCCTCTTAAAATGATTAATATATATAAGCTCGCGCGTTTATATATATATGATATATATATATATATACAGGGTGTCCCAAAGCACCCTTTACAACGCTCGTGAGCAGGTAGAGCACAGTAAACTGAACAGAAAAGTCCTGTACCATTTTGCAATTTTCGCAATAATTATTGAAATATTAATTAAAAAAGATTGGCGAATGAGCGCGCGTTTCGCGCGGCTAGACCGTGGGACGTACGCTCTAGGCGTGCCAGCGGCGAGCTTCGCAGTGTCGCACGGCAACGAAAAGTTTGGTGGCCCTGCGACGAGAGTCGGGGTACGCGCGAGCAGCGAGCGGCCATTAATAACAATTATTAAATGATTTAGATAAATAATGCTAATTAAATGCTTGCTTAACAATTACAAAAAGAATTAATTATTGAATAATAATATATTATTATTATTATTATTTTATTATGATTTTTAATTATTTTTTTACGTTTCGTGGAAAAAGAAACGATAAGAAAGATAAGAGAATTTGATGCTGCAATAATATACTTACAAAAGGAAACGATCGAGAATCAATTGTGAATTTACGATCCTTCATCAAGGTAGGATTCATAACTACGGTAAAACACAATAAAAAATTAAAATTGTGAATGCTGAAAATTAGATATCTATGAAAAAGAAACAAAGAATCTATCGTGTGAATTTACGCTTATATGCTTTCGTTAATTTATTATTTACAATTACTATAGAAAACAATGTAATCGATTCCTATCGTTTTTTTTGGTTCCTTCGTCAGGATTGCGACAAATGTTCATACAAAAATATTCGAATACGCATATCAAAAAATATAAAGCCTCCGCTAGTATAAAATAATAAACGTGTCCCGTTTCATGTATCGAAATAAAATATCTTATTTACCTCATGTATCGAAATAAGATATCTTAATCTTAATCAATACATGAGGTAACGATTATAACTTGTAATTGTTGTGCTCTGCTTGATGGTTCTACTTATATTTTCCCGAAAGAAATTATTTCATGGCGCACCGTGCGACGCGACAAATAACTGGAAGAGTAGAACTCTGCTTACAAGCACGAGGAAGACACTTCGAACAGTTATTGCATTAAATTTTGAGAGTGGGTTAGGCCTACTGGGGAAACCACTTAAAAAAAACGCGCCAAGCTATCTACCTCAAGGTGGTGTGGAAACGATAGCGTTTCCTTGCCACGAAATAATTTTATTTTGGGAAAATATAAGTAGAACCATCAAGCAGAGCACAACAATTACAAGTTATAATCGTTACCTCTCTCATGAGGTAAATAAGATATTTTATTTCAATACATGAAGCGGGAAACGTTTATTATTTTATACTAGCGGAGGCTTTATATTTTTTGATATGCGTATTCGAATATTTTTGTATGAACATTGTCGCAATCCTGACGAAGGAACCAAAAAAAACGATAGGAATCGATTACATTGTTTTCTATAGTAATTGTAAATAATAAATTAACGAAAGCTTATAAGCGTAAATTCACACGATAGATTCTTTGTTTCTTTTTCATAGATATCTAATTTTCAGCATTCACAATTTTAATTTTTTATTGTGTTTTACCGTAGTTATGAATCCTACCTTGATGAAGGATCGTAAATTCACAATTGATTCTCGATCGTTTCCTTTTGTAAGTATATTATTGCAGCATCAAATTCTCTTATCTTTCTTATCGTTTCTTTTTCCACGAAACGTAAAAAAATAATTAAAAATCATAATAAAATAATAATAATAATAATATATTATTATTCAATAATTAATTCTTTTTGTAATTGTTAAGCAAGCATTTAATTAGCATTATTTATCTAAATCATTTAATAATTGTTATTAATGGCCGCTCGCTGCTCGCGCGTACCCCGACTCTCGTCGCAGGGCCACCAAACTTTTCGTTGCCGTGCGACACTGCGAAGCTCGCCGCTGGCACGCCTAGAGCGTACGTCCCACGGTCTAGCCGCGCGAAACGCGCGCTCATTCGCCAATCTTTTTTAATTAATATTTCAATAATTATTGCGAAAATTGCAAAATGGTACAGGACTTTTCTGTTCAGTTTACTGTGCTCTACCTGCTCACGAGCGTTGTAAAGGGTGCTTTGGGACACCCTGTATATATACAGGGTGAGGCATTTATAGTGACGCGGGCGTATTTTTCGGAAACGAAGCGAGATATTAAAAAATGTTTCAGACAAAAGTTGTTTGGTTCGAAGGGGGACATAAGATGGTGCCATTGATGTGACCTTGGATAGTCATTTGAAGGTCACATGAAGGTCACTTTCAATTTCTTAAATGGAATTGCCTACTTTTTATTGCATATTCTTGTAGCTTATCTCGAGAGCTTTTCAAAACACTATAATAAAGTATTTTTTCATTAAGTACTTTTTGATTTATTTTATATTATAATCTGACATATTTTGATATAAAAATTAAAATATCTCGTAAAATATTTAGTTTTCGATAATCTTACCGTAATACTTTTATGTACAGAATAATGAAACAAATCAATTAGTGTAAAGAAAAAAACAAATAATTGTTTTAAAAAATACATTGTAAATAATTACATACTTTTTCTTAAAAACAATTATTTTTTTTTATACTGATTGATTTGTCCCATTATTCTGAACATAAAAGTATTACGGTAAGATTATCGAAAACTAAATATTTTACGAGATATTTTAATTTTTATATCAAAATTTGTCAGATTAAAATATAAAATAACTCAAAAAGGATTTAATGAAAAAATACTTTATTATAGTGTTTTGAAAAGCTCTCGAGATAAGCTACAAGAATATGCAATAAAAAGTAGGCAGTTCCATTTAAGAAATTGAAAGTGACCTTCATGTGACCTTCAAATGACTATCCAAGGTCACATCAATGGCATCATCTTATGTCCCCCTTCGAACCAAACAACTTTTGTCTGAAACATTTTTTAATATCTCGCTTCGTTTCCGAGAAATACGCCCGCGTCACTATAAATGCCTCACCCTGTATATATATATTGTTGCGTCCCTGCGGGTCGTCTAAGGCGGTTATTCATGAATCTGCTGTATTCGTCTCCGGGAGAACGTTGCTAAGCGTTGTTGTTAAACAACGGCGGACATCTTGGGAGAGATCGGCATCTGGAGTCTCGCGACGGATGTCATTCCGGGCGGACATATTTGAGATACGATTACCGTTATTACCCGTTCTGTGTTCCTTGTTCAATTGTGTGTTCTGTGTTATTATTAAAGTTCCTTTTGTTCCTTTAAAAGAGTGTTAATCATTTACACCGCGGTACGCGAGTGCCGTTTGTGTCGCGCGTGTTCGAGTATTATCGAAGTCGACGCGCGGACGCAACAATATATATATATATATATACAGGGTGCGGCATTTATATAGTGACGCGGGCATATTTTTCGGAAACGAAGTGAGATATCAAAAAACGTTTCAGACAAAAATTGCATGGTTTCGAGGGGGCCACATGATAGAAATATGTATTTGACATTAAGTGGTCTTTTCAAAGTGAGGTCAATGTGGTCGATGTTTTCTTAAATGGAACTCCCTATTTTTTATTACATATTATTATAGTTTATCCCGAGAGCTTTCCAAAACACTATAATAAAGTATTTTTTTATTAAGTACTTTTTGAGTTATTTTATATTTTAATCTGACATATTTTGATATAAAAAATAAAATATCTCGTAAAATATTTAGTTTTCGATAATCTTACAGTCATACTTTTATGTACAGAATAATGAGGCAAATCAATTAGTGTAAAGAAAAAAACAAATAATTGTTTTAAAAAATACATTGTAAATAATTACAAACTTTTTCTTAAAAACAATTATTTTTTTTTTACTAATTGATTTGTCTCATTATTCTGTACATAAAAGTATTACGGTAAGATAATATAATAAAATATATATATATATATATATATATATATATATATATATATATATATATATATATATATATATATATATATACAGGGTGTCCCAAAGCACCCTTGACAACGCTTGTGAGCAGGTAGAGCACAGCAAACTGAACAGAAAGGTCCTGTACCATTTTTTTCTATAACGCTTAATAAAGGAGTTATTATTGAGTAAAGTCTGGCCAATCAGCGCCGACCTTTAGCCGCGCGCCTGGTAGTGTGCGTGAGCGCTCCGTCGCTACGGCGACACACACTATCAGACGGGCGGCTCACTGACGTGCGTCCGGCTAAAAGTCGGCGCTCATTGACCAGACTTTACTCAATAATAACTCCTTTATTAAGCGTTATAGAAAAAAATGGTACAGGACTTTTCTGTTCAGTTTACTGTGCTCTACGTGCTCACGAGCGTTGTCAAGGGTGCTTTGGGACACCCTGTATATATATATATATATATATATATATATATATATATATATATATATATATAAATGTGAGCGGGAAAAATTGTTTTATAATTTTAACTTGATATATATATATATATATGTATATATATATAAAGTTAAAATCATAAAACAATTCTTCCCGCTCACATTTTTTTTTTACATTTTGCAAGATATATTGATTGCCTTTTATTAAATATTGTGTTAATGAAAAATAAATTTTTTTGTATATTGTGTAGAAAAATAAAATTTAAATATAGAATTCTTTGAAGTCTCGTTATATTCTTAAAGTCGAAAAATTATACACAAATAAATATAAAAGTAAATTAATTCTCAAATTAACATTAATGGTTGTAAATTAATTATGCAATAACTCTCCTCAACATTTCTAAAGTTCGTTTATACCTACTTTTTCCGCCGCTATTAAAGTGTGCTATATTTTAAACAAACTAATTATATAAGCAGTCTAATTATGTAAGTAGACTCTCTTCTCAGCGTCAGCGTGTTCCAAAGTTTACTCTAACTTTCGATATTACGTTCTTTTCTTACCGAGATGATGTATAGTCTCTTATACAGACGACGGAAGAGGAAGTGTTATGTAACATATCGTTTCGCGTGCGGTATATTCGCGAATCAGGGCGTGATAGTTGCCCTGTAAATCTGATTCACGGTACGCTAGCATATACAAGAGCCACTTGTAACCGAGTCGGCCGTAAAGATGCACGGTTGTATGCGTGGTTTTTTCTGCAAAGGTATTAGCCGGTGGTATACTTTGCGTCTCGTAAAAGCTGACTAAAAGGGCAGCAACGAGACGGTAACGGGAATACGGCATATTGTGTCGCGAGAGAGGAGAAATAAAGAAAAGGTAATAAGCGGGAATATGTCGAGGTTGTTCTCGCGTTTATGGTTGCTGAAAAATCACAGTGCCGGACACCTGCTACCCATTTCGCGGTTCCTCCACTTTCTTACCTTCCTCCTTCCCCTTCTTTCCCTCCTTTTTATCTGCTCCCGTCGAATCCGCAGCTTTTTACTGCGGTGTGAAAGACAAAAGCTGTTTTCTTTTTTATGTTCCGAATATGTGCGTGTTTGTGTATGGACTTGTATACGCGTTTTCTTTGCATTAAAGCAATCCGATAGCGAATAGCGATTAATTGGTAACTCGAGCATCAATACCGGCAGAAATACGACCATTATTGGGAATAATGGGGATGCCGATGTTATGGATCTTCGTTAGACTTGCCTGGGTTTTCTAACTTGTGTTTTAAATAAAAAGTAGCAGCGTCAAGTTTTATCATGATAATGATTTTTGTTCAACAAATAAATAAATGAGAACATATATCCATATTATAATAATTACATATTTTTTAAGTTTTACACATCTATACATATATTACAAAGGCTTTTGATATTTGAAGATAACTCGCGATTTCAATACTTCATTGTTAATTTATATCATTATTCCGATATTAATTTTGGAGCTAATAATGATTTCATGACTTTAAAATTTTAGGTAATTGTATAATTCTAATGGAATGGCACATTCTGTCTTTCCGATTATACATATATATTAAGATTTGAATTAGTTATTCAATTCCGTAAATTGAAACTTTAGAAACTAGGAGCGAAATCTGGATCCTAAATTAGCATACAGTTGTAATTTTCGGAGAAATTAAATTTATCAAATGAAAATCATTAGCATTAAATTTATCATTAATTTTACCAATTTAAGAAAATTAAGCGGATTAAATATAGAAATCTATTTTTTGGATACAAATATAAATTTTTTTAATCTTCTAAATCCGAGAAAAAGTTTTAATCTTTTAAATCAGAGAAAATTATAATTATTCATCCTTATTACTAATTTTCTTTTTTTTTAAATAAATTTCTGTTCTTTCTATATATCCACTCATTCTATTTTTTTCTTTGGTTCACAAAAATTCGTGAATAATTTGCACAACTTTATTACGTCGTAATCGAGTTGTGACGATTAATCTTCTTGATTAAAAATTCACGTTGCGTATTGAGGACCAATTTTGTAACGTCTGTTCACATTTTCGTCAATATCACAATGCGGATACGAATGAGAAAATACTTTACCAGCTGGTATAATATGATAGACGCAGGGCACTTGTTGTTGGCCGATATGATTGCTGGCCCAGCAGAGCAGCGTGCCATAATCTAATTCTGTCATTGGTGTGTATGAGACGATGGAGGATGTACCGGCCCGTTCTATGTGACCTGCCGCAACGTCGATACTCTCGGCGGAGTTATTGAAGGTCCATTTGAATTGCACTTCCGGCGGATTTGCATCCACTTGACAGGATATATTCGCCTTCTCCTGTTTTGCCACACCGTGGACTTTGGTCTGATTCGGCTTGCATGTGGGAGCGACTGTAGACACGAAAGTCGAATGGTATCGACAAATAATTAGAACGCCGGATGCGAATGATATCTATATTCTATGCAGAGTTCGTTCTTTTATGTTGTTGCAAAATATATTAGGATTTGACGGACATTTAATGATTTATTAAGTTTTTCGCACATGAAAGTCTGATAAGAAAATAATTTGATTATTATTTTCGTTTCAACCATTGACAGATTTTCTAGCAAATTTAGAGCCAATGTGCTAAAAATATTACGGAAAAAAGTTAAAAATTATTAAAATTTAATATCTTGTTGATTCAGAGTCACACATACACACACATACATATTGTATTTCTTGAAATATTCTCGTGAAAAGAAATATATTCTCTGCCGCTCTTTTAAACGCATAAAGCTTAATTTCCATAGATATTTTAATTTCGATGTTAAATAACTTTATAATAGAACGGCTAAATTAAAATCAAAACATAAAAATTCAACCCGGGAAAGATATGTCACATACAATATTATTACTTTCTATTATAAATAATAGACAATAAATAATTTTTTTAACATTAAATACAATTTCATAATAAATTAATAAAACCAAAAATTTTCAAAATTTGTCCACTCTTCTTATTATCTTTTTTATAGTTGATGTGGGTATATTTTATAGTTCTATGTGGGTATTATTACATTAATAACACGCTTGTAATTTTTAGTTACAAATTTTTATATTAAATACGTGGGAGTAACTTTGCTATATTATGTTCCATAGCGAGTCGGTTCTCGCTCACGAATCAATTCAAATATTGATTAGTAAAACTGTTACGATTCGTGAAATATTTCGATATCGCATCCGATAATCTGCGCGCACAAACGGACGAACTGGTTACACGCGCAATTCACGAGGGACATTCAGACGTATGTACGTAAATCCGGAATTAAAATTTCACAGTGGAAATTTACGGGAATACCGAATTTTTACGCGTTATAATCCATTATTAATTAAAACCGGCTGAACGAAGCATATCTGTTTTTCATTACGCTGTCCATATCGTTGTCACGTTACCATTTACGTTCTTAGCGTGATAAATAATCCGAAAAATCGTTTATTTATCACCAAAGGGAATTCTAGTAATACTTTAACATTATTCGTACAACAATCCATGAAAATCCGATTATATGTTTCACTATACGTCAAAGAAATTGAAAAACCTCGGATGATATTCTTTTTTTTTTTTTGTTTATTAATTGTCAAAATTATTGTACATAATTAATTTTAGAAAAAAATATTAAATAATTCAACTAGAAAACTCTAGATATATACATATATAATTTCAAAATTACTTTAAATACTTCTCATATATATGTATATGTGTATGAGTAAAATTGTGTCATTGAAGCGTCTGACCTATTCAGTATCTTACTACTAGCGAATGCTGCGATACGTACACATCACGTTGAGATAAAAGGGCGAGCTCTCGCCGTCGCCCTCGGTATTATATCCCACGCACGTGTAATTGCCGGCGCTTTTGCGATCGACCCCCTGCAGCACCAGGCTCTGGTTGCTGATTATAATACCCTGCGTGATGTTGTGATGGAGTGCCTTGCTCTGGAAGAAACACGATAATTGACGGCCTCTCTCGCCGATAGATTAAACCGCCAGCCTCCGCCGACCCGGGATAGGAAAATTATTTTCCGCGTGTGTGCACGCATTCCGGCGCGTTTGTGTTTGTACGTAAACGAGGATCTAGCCATACAATCTCCCTCATCAGAAGCGAGGGAATACGGGAGTGCTCGCAGCTCGGGTGACGAGAAGTTATTATAAAAGTTTGATGCTTCGAGCGCCGAAGTTTGTATTCGGTCTTAACGTAAGTCGATGCTCTCACGAGTGAGTACGGGCATAATCGAGCTTGTTAGCCGGCGAGAGACCAATCTGTTTACGACACCCGGGTTTTAGAACTTTCCGAGCGCGGGTTATGGACGAATTACTCGCGACAAACATTGCGTATCTTCAAGATTGATTAATGATAATCGCAACGATTCGAGATGAGAAGATACACGCAAGATAATATTCTCGTAGCACGACGTGCAAACATCTCGTTTTTCCGAAAATCTGTTCTCGAAGATATTTCACGATAAAAATATTTATTGATAAACCGATATAATTTTGATGAATTCCATTCTGAGAATACTAATAATTTGGATTGTTTATATAAAATTTAATTAACCAAGTAAGACTTTGAATAAATTTTCATAATCGAAAATTTATGATTTATCTTATTTTTTAAGGATGTCTAATACAGCTCATGATTCAAAAAATAGCGCTTGTTGTATATCTTACTTTGAGATAATTTAATTTCTGTAATAATTTAGAGAGTTATCAAGTATATATATATTTCTTTTTCTTCATTATAACGAATTTAGTTCGAACACCAAGACATACCGGATACTCGTCTATAAAATAACGGACCGAAGAAAGAAAACACATACATAAATATATATTGTTCTGATTAAAACTATATTCTCACTCACCTGATGCCGCCATTCCACCTTATAAACTGACGGTTCGGCCTGTATGAGGCAGTCGAAATATACATCCGTGCCCTCGCGTATAGCGTTGGGCTTCAGTGATGTGCCGAGCTGGATCTGCGTCTCCGGCGTGTCTGCGAATCACGACTTTCGATAAACCGTCAAAATCGACCGGATTCGTCTGAATAAATAAGGAAAAAACATCGCGCGCGCGCGTGGTTTCCGGAGGGAAAGAACGCAGGAACCGTCGCCGTTTATAAGCTTACATTGTATCTGGAGTATCCAGCCGTCCTCTATTGGCGCGGTTCCCATGATTCGATTTTCAGCTTGACACGACAAGTGTCTACCGGCGTCTGCTTTCGTCGCTATGAAAGATAAAACGCTGGTGGTCGTGTTCCCATCGGCGGAAGTCTGTAACAACATTATGATAACGTTCACCGGCGTTGATTCCGCCGCCCTGCTGGCGCCTTTCTCGCTGCATTTATTCTCTTTTTCTTCTCATCGAAGAGACCGCCTATCTACCTTCTGCGTTGTGTCGATGACGTTCAAGCCCCCATATATTAAAAGCATATCTATCACTCGATCTGGAGGGTCGGCACTAACTATAGCCGAAATTCTCGATCAATCTCTCGTTATCCTTCTCGAGGGATCGACCTATTTTCTGAAGAAGTAGCTTTTATCTTTTAGGGATCGGACCGTCATTACATCAGGTTTGACTGGTAACTGATTTATTCAATGTACGTGTCTCTCTCTCTCTCTCTGATTTATTTCCACGACTTGTGTAATTGTGTTAAATGTGTGCAAAAAATAAATAAGAAATTCTGCGCTTTTCTATTTTTCTAGGTTGTCTATATTTATATTGTCGGTTATCTTTTTCTAATTTAATAGTGCATCTATCATCGTTAAGAAACTTTATTCTGTATATATATATATATATATATATATATATATATATATATGCGCGGAAACTCTTAAATCCATTAAAGTCATACAGATAGTATAATGCATATATGTGGGTAATATACTTTTTAAAGTAATTCGTCCTTCAATTTTTTATTAATATCATTATAAAGAGTCATTTCTTTAGAGCATCTCTAGCACAAATAAATTTCATTTTTTTTTCAAACAATATTTCAAAGTTGTTTATTGTTTTGTATAGCATTATTAAAATAAAAATATAGCATATCTAAAATAAAAATTTTGTTCTAAAAGTTTGAATTAATAACTTAACAGATTTTTTAAATATTTTTTTTATATTTTATTTTGCTTCTTATATAAACTAAAAATGAGGAGAAAGTAATTATTGCATTTAGAAGCGGCAAAAAATTTATGTTATTTATAAATATGATGAAATTGACATTTAATTCGACGCTGTAAATTCGTTCTTCAGAGCTCTTTCAAATCGAAAACGTCTCTAAACGATCAGATGCGCATCTCCACGCAGAAAGTCGTGCGCCCGAGAGGAACTTCCGATTCGATTTACACCACCGGGACGCGCACTCAATGCAATTTGCAATTTGCAAGCTCGACCTCGGCTCGTACAGCTCCTTAAAGCGACTATAAAATAAAGTTCTCGGACGCGCACATTGTTCCGCGTAATTGTGCGTAAATTATCGTTATCGCGGTGTCACCGGCCCAACGTGCCACGAGACTTTAGTAAAAGCGTCGTTAGGCGACAAATACAGTAATTTAAATCAGAGAATGCCGCGGCGAATAAAGCTTAATTTCTATAGATTTTTTAATTTCGATGTTTAACAACTTTATAATAGAATGGCTAAATTAAAATCAAGGCATAAAAATTCAACCCGCGGAATATATGTCACACACAATATTATTTCTTTCTGCTATAAATAATCAGATGATAAATAATTTTTTATAACATTAAATACAATTTCATAATAAATTAATTAAATTAAAAAAAATTTTCAAAATTTATCCATTCTTCTTTTATTGCCTTTTTTATAGCTGACTATGTGGATATTATCCTGCGCGGTAAATTCACATTCGTCAATCAAGGCGAATCAATGCTATAATGAACGTCCATTAGGTTATATATCAAGTGGTCGATTAATCATCTCCTTTTATTGTTACGATTCGAAAATAATTTTCGTCCGTCCGTACAATTGAAAGGTTTGTACAACCGCGTGGATGAGTGCGTGCGGATAAGTAAAAACCGGCAAAACTACCTTTTTCGTAAATCAGTTATTTGCCAGTTAGAGTTCGGTAAATAAACGCTTTCACCGATTGATAACAGAGGCGAGTAAATAACACGAGTAAAAGACTACGAGCCTCATGTTTAGTATCGATTTTGATCACAGAATAAAACATAGAGCAAAGCGCACGAACTTGTTTTATTTTGAAACTCGATCAATACGACTGTTTGGTATATTCTCATGAATATTCCTTTTTTTCCACTGTTGTCCGAGCAAATAGTTTGCGAGTTTTCCAAGATTTTAGGGGGTCACAAACGCAAAATTTATATTTTTCGATATATTCTGCACTTCACTTTGTGAGCGGTTATTATTAGATAAAAGTATATAAAAAATCATATTTTGCGTGCGCATTCCGAATTTAATTTCAAAATAAATTCCAGTAAATTCAGTAATTCAGGTAATTTATTCATATCGTGGCACATGTATGAAGCTTTTTCAGCTTTGTCAAAAATCATGAGTGTAGCAGAGAATTTGGGAGTTTTATATTTCTCGCTATCGTATTTTATGTTTTATCCAACATATCGTTACTTTTATGATAAAATCATTTGCAGCTTCGCTTCATTTAAAAATCCTGTAGCGCTTGTGAAAAATAAAGTTTATGGATTATGAATTAACTTAATTTTACGTGAATTCGTGAATTAAACATTCAAATTTCGCTTAGTCCAATAAACCGGATCTATGCATTATATTCTTCGTGTAAAACCGAAATTATGAGCGCAGTAGCCAGAGAAACGCATCGCTCACATTATTCATCTCTTTAAACGAATAATAAAGCAATATTTCATAGAACCATCAAAATATCTCGGACGATTTTTTAACTTCCCCGTGATGTTTGCAAGAGAAAAGCGAATGCGTACGAAGAGCGCGTACCTTCAATCTTGCGCGGGATGCGCGGCGTGGCTTCGCGTCCTGTCGCGCGATTAAAAAATAATCGCGGGACAGAGGCGCGTTTGTGCGCTCGCGAATAATAAATTTCGTGTCTTGTTGGGGGAATAAATCAACGGCAGGAGACCCGCATGCTCTAATTTCGTTCCAATGGCGACGGCGGGGAGCCGTTTCGCGCAAAGATAATTACGAAATGAGATGCGCTATCCATTAAAAATATATTTCCGGTTTGCGCATTCCGGGAGGGGTCGAATCGATTAACGTAATTGCTGCAATTTTCCGGACGATACGCGGCGGAGAAAAATACTGCGAAGTGGGAAGCTCGTTTACGCGAGAGGCATTATGTATGCTACTAGTAGCTACTTTTACGCGCGGTTGCGAAATCGCGCAAAACCGAGAAGGATGAAGCTCGAAAACTCTTGTCGAGATACTGCGTGATTACGGGAAGAGAATGAGAGAAGAGGAACGAGCCTCTCGTTCCCGGCCGACGTTTCACCGTGGATTATAGCGGTCCTTTCCCAGCCGTATTTTCCTCCTTCCGGCCATCCTTTCCGCTTCTATGTTTAACTTTCTTACGTAAGCAACGAAACAATCTACAGTGCCGTGTCGTGTAGCGGCGGGTATCGACTTTGAAACAATATTTTCTCTGTCCCGCGCGCGAGCCCTTCGCCCTTCGTCATCGTCGTCGTCGTCATCGTCGTTGCCGTCGGCGCCCTTAATCCGCCGTTCTCCGGCAAATATTTACGTCGTCGTCTTAAATGCGGATCAAAACGCGGATACGACGCGTATGGCGTTGTTTGCGCGTTCGTGTGCACCACCCGGTGTGTTTTATCGGGGTGACAGTGTGGCGTGGGGAAAATCGAAGTAGAATAAACAGCGACCGATGCTCGATTTCGCCCGACAACGGGTCAATTTATTCGAAAGTACGTTCTTTCATTTCGTCGCTAATCCGTGTTTCTATTGACGTTTGTTTGCTTTGTATACGAAATACCTTCATCCGTTTCTCGCGACAGAAACGCCGCGTTACGGTTAGAGCGCGTTCGATTTACGTTAAATCGAAATTTATTTTGCCGCGCGCGTTCCAAATGAAATTGAATGAATTAATGAATTGTATCGGAATCGAGAGAGAGAAAGAGAGAGAGAGAAACTAAAAAAGAGAAAGAGAGAAAAGACATGCGCACATGAGAGGATCCTGCTCTAATAGATCAAATACCCTCTCGGTGATATATTTCTTATTCGAGCTACTTATAAAATTATATTTATCGGTATATATCTGTGATGTGTTTCTTTATTATCGTTGTTAATTAATCTCATAACGACGAAATATTATTTTTTTATCGGAATATTATGTACGATTCGACAATGTTATATTGTATTAAAATAATCTCTAGTCTTCCCATTTTATTTTCATTTACATGTTATATTTGAATCTATGATTTATGTGAAAAGAGTTTCGTATTTTGAACAAAACGTACTCTGATTGTGTTTACAAGATACTAACAATTCGTTATTTTTTCTTCTCTCTAAAAATGAGAAAATTGATTCTCATACTATCAATTGATCTATTACCTGCTTCTGTTTCATATCTGACACGCGCGTAAACATTTTATTCTGTTAAAAATTGTTAAAAGTCTTCAACACGTGAAATGTATAAAACATATGAAACAAAAAGCAAAAGATAGATATACGAGAAAATTCAGTAGTAAATTCGGTTTTAATAGAAAATATATCAGTTATATTATTTCAGAAAGAACCGTGTTTTGTTTAATTTTATTAAATCTTTTTTACTCTACTCTCTCTTTTCGCGATACTTTTTTATCTTTAATTTAACAAGAATATGTTCCGACATTACGGCTCTTTAGAATAGCTGCATTTCCCATCAATTAAACGTAATCCTTGCATCGTGCACGCTGCTGTAAACGGCAGTTGATCACGTAATTGGTCGTGCCTAACGTCCTTTTTTGCGCTCGTCGCTTAATCCGTGGAAATTGAACGTGGAAATTGCAGTCCCACCGCGATGAAATTAAGAGACACATGTCAACTAGACGAGTCGAGACAGTGCAGGAGATTAATTGTCGTCTTTCACTAATGCGGAGATTAATCTAATACTATTGCTACAATGAAACACGACCGCGCAAATGTTTTAATTTTAATTGAAAAAAATTTAATTTTATGTTTTTCACGCATATTTTAATTTGTATATTTATAAATGTTTATATTTATTTCTAAGGGTTTCTTGACCAACAAAAATTTACAAATTAAATCAAATATAGAAAGAGAATTAATAAACTAAACTTTTGATATTTTTTATGGTATATCGTAAATCCTTTGGGAAAAAATGTAATGAATGTGTGAGAAAGAGTTTGAAAATTTAGGCACGCACGCGACAAAACTTTCTAGCAGTGATAGATGCGTTTTTAACATATTAGAGAAAAAAGACTCCGAAGTAGATGCATAATTCAAAAACTGTGTTAACTTGGCGCTTATGGTTTAGTCTAGTTTAATTATTAAAATATTTATTCACGCGTTCACATAATTTAAAATAATAAAATTATTATAATACATCAACGCGTTATTATAACTAATAATAAAATAGTATCTGCGCAGAAAATTTTTAAAGAGATACAATATATCTATATCTTTCTTATTATTATGTTTTAGAGAGTTAATTATTTAGTTTATGAAAACCTTTATGTCATTAGTTTATTTAACAAAGTTAAATAAATTTTAGAAATTTAATAATGAAGCACTCTCCTTGAAAAAGAATATGGTTGGTAAGAGACACCTCAGGTATCATTTAAGGGACGTGTCTCTTATTTAAGACAAGAGTGACTTTATGCGCGGTCCGGGAATAGAGCCAGGCAAAATATATGTTCGCACGGGGACGAAAATTGTTTCATCTAGGGACGCACTTACATTCTCCTTGGAATCCACTAAACGCTGACCGTTTCTCCACCAGGTGATGCTGGCCGGTGGCCTGGAGCCGGAAGTTGTGCAGACCAAGTCATAGTTCTTACCCGCCGACAGCGGCTGGTTCGCACGAGCTATCTTCACTTCCAGAGGGTTGACTGAAAATTATTTAATTCACTAGTTGAATAATGTGCTTGATGCGTCTCCTCCTATCCTTTTACAAATGTAAAACATGCTCACAAAGGATATTAAAATATTTCATAAAATCGATATATTTTATGTTAAATCATTGTTATGTGTATAATAAAATAGTCTTTTGATTTCGCATTTCGTCGGACTTTATTAGAATGGTCTCTTTTCAATGGTCTTTTTTATTCAATTTAATGGACATTGTAAAATGTTTATATTAGCTTTATTTATTTTAAATTCCAAACGAGAAATATTTCAGGTAGCAATATATTATGAATTTCAGTTATATAAATATAGCTATATTATATTAAAATGAACAGGGGAATAATAAATTTGTCCAGACAGAAAATACTGGAGTATGCATAAGATACGCGCCGAATTTGAAAGTCTTCTCAGGTATTCTTACCTGCACATCCCTTTGCAGTCATATACTTGGTATGACGAATTTTAAGCGTGGGATCATAAACTCTCCCTCCCCTCATTAATCCTACCGCCCGCGCTCTCTTTTCCGCTCTCTTACTACTTTATCACGCGCCATGTATCTTGCCGCGCGATAGCTCAAGTACTATAACAAAGTGAATAACTTAATTTAGAGCGGAGACAATTAATCTTGCGTCCCATCTTGCGCGCTCTTTTTCAGGATGATTCAAGTGTTTTTCAAGGTGACTTAGCAATGAGCGTTCGCGGATTCTTTCCAAACTTAAAAAATCACCATACAAATTCATATACCAAAATATATGAAGCTAAAGAATAATCAATAACGTTCATAATATACGATAAATATCTTTTTTTACCTGCAAAATTTCTCTAAAACAAATATATATTATCACATGAGACTTTTTTGAGCTAAATAAATTTTTCTCCAAATGCCTTTTTTCTGTCTTTCTTTCTTTTCCTTTTTCTCTCTCTCTCTCTCTCTCTCTCCACATTTCAACAAAGTATCTTCAATTTACCGCTTCTACTTCTCGACTTCTGGATGTATCGGTTTAAAAATTTTGCGGTAATCCCGACGTCCAGCAAGACAAATTAAAAAAGGTCCGCAATTAATTAACCCCACTCGTTGTTCTAACGTCCCCGCGATAGCGGCGCGAGTAAAATTAACCGCCCGGCTGCCCTCGACTGCCGCTCGTTTCTTCGTTATA
>JAXRKO010000574.1:0-34709 GCA_037039905.1 Formica aserva
TGTACGCAAGTTTCCTTCGTTCGGAACGACTTAGTTACGTGCCTGTAAGCGAGATTTGCCGAAAATTTTCATAACACATCAAGGAAATTGAGGAACAACGCTTCTCGGCACACAGAGCTAAGATCGCTATGTACGCAAGTTTCCTTCGTTCGGAACGACTTAGTTACGTGCCTGTAAGTGAGATATGCCGAAAATTTTCATAACACATCAAGGAAATTGAGGAACAACGCTTCTCGGCACACAGAGCTAAGATCGCTATGTACGCAAGTTTCCTTCGTTCGGAACGACTTAGTTACGTGCCTGTAAGTGAGATTTGCCGAAAATTTTCATAACACATCAAGGAAATTGAGGAACAACGCTTCTCGGCACACAGAGCTAAGATCGCTATGTACGCAAGTTTCCTTCGTTCGGAACGACTTAGTTACGTGCCTGTAAGTGAGATTTGCCGAAAATTTTCATAACACATCAAGGAAATTGAGGAACAACGCTTCTCGGCACACAGAGCTAAGATCGCTATGTACGCAAGTTTCCTTCGTTCGGAACGACTTAGTTACGTGCCTGTAAGTGAGATTTGCCGAAAATTTTCATAACACATCAAGGAAATTGAGGAACAACGCTTCTCGGCACACAGAGCTAAGATCGCTATGTACGCAAGTTTCCTTCGTTCGGAACGACTTAGTTACGTGCCTGTAAGTGAGATTTGCCGAAAATTTTCATAACACATCAAGGAAATTGAGGAACAACGCTTCTCGGCACACAGAGCTAAGATCGCTATGTACGCAAGTTTCCTTCGTTCGGAACGACTTAGTTACGTGCCTGTAAGCGAGATTTGCCGAAAATTTTCATAACACATCAAGGAAATTGAGGAACAACGCTTCTCGGCACACAGAGCTAAGATCGCTATGTACGCAAGTTTCCTTCGTTCGGAACGACTTAGTTACGTGCCTGTAAGTGAGATATACCGAAAATTTTCATAACACATCAAGGAAATTGAGGAACAACGCTTCTCGGCACACAGAGCTAAGATCGCTATGTACGCAAGTTTCCTTCGTTCGGAACGACTTAGTTACGTGCCTGTAAGTGAGATTTGCCGAAAATTTTCATAACACATCAAGGAAATTGAGGAACAACGCTTCTCGGCACACAGAGCTAAGATCGCTATGTACGCAAGTTTCCTTCGTTCGGAACGACTTAGTTACGTGCCTGTAAGCGAGATTTGCCGAAAATTTTCATAACACATCAAGGAAATTGAGGAACAACGCTTCTCGGCACACAGAGCTAAGATCGCTATGTACGCAAGTTTCCTTCGTTCGGAACGACTTAGTTACGTGCCTGTAAGTGAGATTTGCCGAAAATTTTCATAACACATCAAGGAAATTGAGGAACAACGCTTCTCGGCACACAGAGCTAAGATCGCTATGTACGCAAGTTTCCTTCGTTCGGAACGACTTAGTTACGTGCCTGTAAGTGAGATTTGCCGAAAATTTTCATAACACATCAAGGAAATTGAGGAACAACGCTTCTCGGCACACAGAGCTAAGATCGCTATGTACGCAAGTTTCCTTCGTTCGGAACGACTTAGTTACGTGCCTGTAAGTGAGATTTGCCGAAAATTTTCATAACACATCAAGGAAATTGAGGAACAACGCTTCTCGGCACACAGAGCTAAGATCGCTATGTACGCAAGTTTCCTTCGTTCGGAACGACTTAGTTACGTGCCTGTAAGTGAGATTTGCCGAAAATTTTCATAACACATCAAGGAAATTGAGGAACAACGCTTCTCGGCACACAGAGCTAAGATCGCTATGTACGCAAGTTTCCTTCGTTCGGAACGACTTAGTTACGTGCCTGTAAGTGAGATTTGCCGAAAATTTTCATAACACATCAAGGAAATTGAGGAACAACGCTTCTCGGCACACAGAGCTAAGATCGCTATGTACGCAAGTTTCCTTCGTTCGGAACGACTTAGTTACGTGCCTGTAAGTGAGATTTGCCGAAAATTTTCATAACACATCAAGGAAATTGAGGAACAACGCTTCTCGGCACACAGAGCTAAGATCGCTATGTACGCAAGTTTCCTTCGTTCGGAACGACTTAGTTACGTGCCTGTAAGTGAGATTTGCCGAAAATTTTCATAACACATCAAGGAAATTGAGGAACAACGCTTCTCGGCACACAGAGCTAAGATCGCTATGTACGCAAGTTTCCTTCGTTCGGAACGACTTAGTTACGTGCCTGTAAGCGAGATTTGCCGAAAATTTTCATAACACATCAAGGAAATTGAGGAACAACGCTTCTCGGCACACAGAGCTAAGATCGCTATGTACGCAAGTTTCCTTCGTTCGGAACGACTTAGTTACGTGCCTGTAAGTGAGATTTGCCGAAAATTTTCATAACACATCAAGGAAATTGAGGAACAACGCTTCTCGGCACACAGAGCTAAGATCGCTATGTACGCAAGTTTCCTTCGTTCGGAACGACTTAGTTACGTGCCTGTAAGTGAGATTTGCCGAAAATTTTCATAACACATCAAGGAAATTGAGGAACAACGCTTCTCGGCACACAGAGCTAAGATCGCTATGTACGCAAGTTTCCTTCGTTCGGAACGACTTAGTTACGTGCCTGTAAGTGAGATTTGCCGAAAATTTTCATAACACATCAAGGAAATTGAGGAACAACGCTTCTCGGCACACAGAGCTAAGATCGCTATGTACGCAAGTTTCCTTCGTTCGGAACGACTTAGTTACGTGCCTGTAAGTGAGATTTGCCGAAAATTTTCATAACACATCAAGGAAATTGAGGAACAACGCTTCTCGGCACACAGAGCTAAGATCGCTATGTACGCAAGTTTCCTTCGTTCGGAACGACTTAGTTACGTGCCTGTAAGTGAGATTTGCCGAAAATTTTCATAACACATCAAGGAAATTGAGGAACAACGCTTCTCGGCACACAGAGCTAAGATCGCTATGTACGCAAGTTTCCTTCGTTCGGAACGACTTAGTTACGTGCCTGTAAGTGAGATTTGCCGAAAATTTTCATAACACATCAAGGAAATTGAGGAACAACGCTTCTCGGCACACAGAGCTAAGATCGCTATGTACGCAAGTTTCCTTCGTTCGGAACGACTTAGTTACGTGCCTGTAAGTGAGATTTGCCGAAAATTTTCATAACACATCAAGGAAATTGAGGAACAACGCTTCTCGGCACACAGAGCTAAGATCGCTATGTACGCAAGTTTCCTTCGTTCGGAACGACTTAGTTACGTGCCTGTAAGTGAGATTTGCCGAAAATTTTCATAACACATCAAGGAAATTGAGGAACAACGCTTCTCGGCACACAGAGCTAAGATCGCTATGTACGCAAGTTTCCTTCGTTCGGAACGACTTAGTTACGTGCCTGTAAGTGAGATTTGCCGAAAATTTTCATAACACATCAAGGAAATTGAGGAACAACGCTTCTCGGCACACAGAGCTAAGATCGCTATGTACGCAAGTTTCCTTCGTTCGGAACGACTTAGTTACGTGCCTGTAAGTGAGATTTGCCGAAAATTTTCATAACACATCAAGGAAATTGAGGAACAACGCTTCTCGGCACACAGAGCTAAGATCGCTATGTACGCAAGTTTCCTTCGTTCGGAACGACTTAGTTACGTGCCTGTAAGTGAGATTTGCCGAAAATTTTCATAACACATCAAGGAAATTGAGGAACAACGCTTCTCGGCACACAGAGCTAAGATCGCTATGTACGCAAGTTTCCTTCGTTCGGAACGACTTAGTTACGTGCCTGTAAGTGAGATTTGCCGAAAATTTTCATAACACATCAAGGAAATTGAGGAACAACGCTTCTCGGCACACAGAGCTAAGATCGCTATGTACGCAAGTTTCCTTCGTTCGGAACGACTTAGTTACGTGCCTGTAAGCGAGATTTGCCGAAAATTTTCATAACACATCAAGGAAATTGAGGAACAACGCTTCTCGGCACACAGAGCTAAGATCGCTATGTACGCAAGTTTCCTTCGTTCGGAACGACTTAGTTACGTGCCTGTAAGTGAGATTTGCCGAAAGTTTTCATAACACATCAAGGAAATTGAGGAACAACGCTTCTCGGCACACAGAGCTAAGATCGCTATGTACGCAAGTTTCCTTCGTTCGGAACGACTTAGTTACGTGCCTGTAAGTGAGATTTGCCGAAAATTTTCATAACACATCAAGGAAATTGAGGAACAACGCTTCTCGGCACACAGAGCTAAGATCGCTATGTACGCAAGTTTCCTTCGTTCGGAACGACTTAGTTACGTGCCTGTAAGTGAGATTTGCCGAAAATTTTCATAACACATCAAGGAAATTGAGGAACAACGCTTCTCGGCACACAGAGCTAAGATCGCTATGTACGCAAGTTTCCTTCGTTCGGAACGACTTAGTTACGTGCCTGTAAGTGAGATTTGCCGAAAATTTTCATAACACATCAAGGAAATTGAGGAACAACGCTTCTCGGCACACAGAGCTAAGATCGCTATGTACGCAAGTTTCCTTCGTTCGGAACGACTTAGTTACGTGCCTGTAAGTGAGATTTGCCGAAAATTTTCATAACACATCAAGGAAATTGAGGAACAACGCTTCTCGGCACACAGAGCTAAGATCGCTATGTACGCAAGTTTCCTTCGTTCGGAACGACTTAGTTACGTGCCTGTAAGTGAGATTTGCCGAAAATTTTCATAACACATCAAGGAAATTGAGGAACAACGCTTCTCGGCACACAGAGCTAAGATCGCTATGTACGCAAGTTTCCTTCGTTCGGAACGACTTAGTTACGTGCCTGTAAGTGAGATTTGCCGAAAATTTTCATAACACATCAAGGAAATTGAGGAACAACGCTTCTCGGCACACAGAGCTAAGATCGCTATGTACGCAAGTTTCCTTCGTTCGGAACGACTTAGTTACGTGCCTGTAAGTGAGATTTGCCGAAAATTTTCATAACACATCAAGGAAATTGAGGAACAACGCTTCTCGGCACACAGAGCTAAGATCGCTATGTACGCAAGTTTCCTTCGTTCGGAACGACTTAGTTACGTGCCTGTAAGTGAGATTTGCCGAAAATTTTCATAACACATCAAGGAAATTGAGGAACAACGCTTCTCGGCACACAGAGCTAAGATCGCTATGTACGCAAGTTTCCTTCGTTCGGAACGACTTAGTTACGTGCCTGTAAGTGAGATTTGCCGAAAATTTTCATAACACATCAAGGAAATTGAGGAACAACGCTTCTCGGCACACAGAGCTAAGATCGCTATGTACGCAAGTTTCCTTCGTTCGGAACGACTTAGTTACGTGCCTGTAAGTGAGATTTGCCGAAAATTTTCATAACACATCAAGGAAATTGAGGAACAACGCTTCTCGGCACACAGAGCTAAGATCGCTATGTACGCAAGTTTCCTTCGTTCGGAACGACTTAGTTACGTGCCTGTAAGTGAGATTTGCCGAAAATTTTCATAACACATCAAGGAAATTGAGGAACAACGCTTCTCGGCACACAGAGCTAAGATCGCTATGTACGCAAGTTTCCTTCGTTCGGAACGACTTAGTTACGTGCCTGTAAGCGAGATTTGCCGAAAATTTTCATAACACATCAAGGAAATTGAGGAACAACGCTTCTCGGCACACAGAGCTAAGATCGCTATGTACGCAAGTTTCCTTCGTTCGGAACGACTTAGTTACGTGCCTGTAAGTGAGATTTGCCGAAAATTTTCATAACACATCAAGGAAATTGAGGAACAACGCTTCTCGGCACACAGAGCTAAGATCGCTATGTACGCAAGTTTCCTTCGTTCGGAACGACTTAGTTACGTGCCTGTAAGTGAGATTTGCCGAAAATTTTCATAACACATCAAGGAAATTGAGGAACAACGCTTCTCGGCACACAGAGCTAAGATCGCTATGTACGCAAGTTTCCTTCGTTCGGAACGACTTAGTTACGTGCCTGTAAGTGAGATTTGCCGAAAATTTTCATAACACATCAAGGAAATTGAGGAACAACGCTTCTCGGCACACAGAGCTAAGATCGCTATGTACGCAAGTTTCCTTCGTTCGGAACGACTTAGTTACGTGCCTGTAAGTGAGATTTGCCGAAAATTTTCATAACACATCAAGGAAATTGAGGAACAACGCTTCTCGGCACACAGAGCTAAGATCGCTATGTACGCAAGTTTCCTTCGTTCGGAACGACTTAGTTACGTGCCTGTAAGTGAGATTTGCCGAAAATTTTCATAACACATCAAGGAAATTGAGGAACAACGCTTCTCGGCACACAGAGCTAAGATCGCTATGTACGCAAGTTTCCTTCGTTCGGAACGACTTAGTTACGTGCCTGTAAGTGAGATTTGCCGAAAATTTTCATAACACATCAAGGAAATTGAGGAACAACGCTTCTCGGCACACAGAGCTAAGATCGCTATGTACGCAAGTTTCCTTCGTTCGGAACGACTTAGTTACGTGCCTGTAAGTGAGATTTGCCGAAAATTTTCATAACACATCAAGGAAATTGAGGAACAACGCTTCTCGGCACACAGAGCTAAGATCGCTATGTACGCAAGTTTCCTTCGTTCGGAACGACTTAGTTACGTGCCTGTAAGTGAGATTTGCCGAAAATTTTCATAACACATCAAGGAAATTGAGGAACAACGCTTCTCGGCACACAGAGCTAAGATCGCTATGTACGCAAGTTTCCTTCGTTCGGAACGACTTAGTTACGTGCCTGTAAGTGAGATTTGCCGAAAATTTTCATAACACATCAAGGAAATTGAGGAACAACGCTTCTCGGCACACAGAGCTAAGATCGCTATGTACGCAAGTTTCCTTCGTTCGGAACGACTTAGTTACGTGCCTGTAAGTGAGATTTGCCGAAAATTTTCATAACACATCAAGGAAATTGAGGAACAACGCTTCTCGGCACACAGAGCTAAGATCGCTATGTACGCAAGTTTCCTTCGTTCGGAACGACTTAGTTACGTGCCTGTAAGTGAGATTTGCCGAAAATTTTCATAACACATCAAGGAAATTGAGGAACAACGCTTCTCGGCACACAGAGCTAAGATCGCTATGTACGCAAGTTTCCTTCGTTCGGAACGACTTAGTTACGTGCCTGTAAGTGAGATTTGCCGAAAATTTTCATAACACATCAAGGAAATTGAGGAACAACGCTTCTCGGCACACAGAGCTAAGATCGCTATGTACGCAAGTTTCCTTCGTTCGGAACGACTTAGTTACGTGCCTGTAAGTGAGATTTGCCGAAAATTTTCATAACACATCAAGGAAATTGAGGAACAACGCTTCTCGGCACACAGAGCTAAGATCGCTATGTACGCAAGTTTCCTTCGTTCGGAACGACTTAGTTACGTGCCTGTAAGTGAGATTTGCCGAAAATTTTCATAACACATCAAGGAAATTGAGGAACAACGCTTCTCGGCACACAGAGCTAAGATCGCTATGTACGCAAGTTTCCTTCGTTCGGAACGACTTAGTTACGTGCCTGTAAGTGAGATTTGCCGAAAATTTTCATAACACATCAAGGAAATTGAGGAACAACGCTTCTCGGCACACAGAGCTAAGATCGCTATGTACGCAAGTTTCCTTCGTTCGGAACGACTTAGTTACGTGCCTGTAAGTGAGATTTGCCGAAAATTTTCATAACACATCAAGGAAATTGAGGAACAACGCTTCTCGGCACACAGAGCTAAGATCGCTATGTACGCAAGTTTCCTTCGTTCGGAACGACTTAGTTACGTGCCTGTAAGTGAGATTTGCCGAAAATTTTCATAACACATCAAGGAAATTGAGGAACAACGCTTCTCGGCACACAGAGCTAAGATCGCTATGTACGCAAGTTTCCTTCGTTCGGAACGACTTAGTTACGTGCCTGTAAGTGAGATTTGCCGAAAATTTTCATAACACATCAAGGAAATTGAGGAACAACGCTTCTCGGCACACAGAGCTAAGATCGCTATGTACGCAAGTTTCCTTCGTTCGGAACGACTTAGTTACGTGCCTGTAAGTGAGATTTGCCGAAAATTTTCATAACACATCAAGGAAATTGAGGAACAACGCTTCTCGGCACACAGAGCTAAGATCGCTATGTACGCAAGTTTCCTTCGTTCGGAACGACTTAGTTACGTGCCTGTAAGCGAGATTTGCCGAAAATTTTCATAACACATCAAGGAAATTGAGGAACAACGCTTCTCGGCACACAGAGCTAAGATCGCTATGTACGCAAGTTTCCTTCGTTCGGAACGACTTAGTTACGTGCCTGTAAGTGAGATTTGCCGAAAATTTTCATAACACATCAAGGAAATTGAGGAACAACGCTTCTCGGCACACAGAGCTAAGATCGCTATGTACGCAAGTTTCCTTCGTTCGGAACGACTTAGTTACGTGCCTGTAAGTGAGATTTGCCGAAAATTTTCATAACACATCAAGGAAATTGAGGAACAACGCTTCTCGGCACACAGAGCTAAGATCGCTATGTACGCAAGTTTCCTTCGTTCGGAACGACTTAGTTACGTGCCTGTAAGTGAGATTTGCCGAAAATTTTCATAACACATCAAGGAAATTG
Organism: Formica aserva; assembly: GCA_037039905.1. Taxonomy (NCBI): domain Eukaryota; kingdom Metazoa; phylum Arthropoda; class Insecta; order Hymenoptera; family Formicidae; genus Formica; species Formica aserva. The sequence continues at coordinate 8,605 of JAXRKO010000574.1, forward strand.
AGGAACAACGCTTCTCGGCACACAGAGCTAAGATCGCTATGTACGCAAGTTTCCTTCGTTCGGAACGACTTAGTTACGTGCCTGTAAGTGAGATTTGCCGAAAATTTTCATAACACATCAAGGAAATTGAGGAACAACGCTTCTCGGCACACAGAGCTAAGATCGCTATGTACGCAAGTTTCCTTCGTTCGGAACGACTTAGTTACGTGCCTGTAAGTGAGATTTGCCGAAAATTTTCATAACACATCAAGGAAATTGAGGAACAACGCTTCTCGGCACACAGAGCTAAGATCGCTATGTACGCAAGTTTCCTTCGTTCGGAACGACTTAGTTACGTGCCTGTAAGCGAGATTTGCCGAAAATTTTCATAACACATCAAGGAAATTGAGGAACAACGCTTCTCGGCACACAGAGCTAAGATCGCTATGTACGCAAGTTTCCTTCGTTCGGAACGACTTAGTTACGTGCCTGTAAGTGAGATTTGCCGAAAATTTTCATAACACATCAAGGAAATTGAGGAACAACGCTTCTCGGCACACAGAGCTAAGATCGCTATGTACGCAAGTTTCCTTCGTTCGGAACGACTTAGTTACGTGCCTGTAAGCGAGATTTGCCGAAAATTTTCATAACACATCAAGGAAATTGAGGAACAACGCTTCTCGGCACACAGAGCTAAGATCGCTATGTACGCAAGTTTCCTTCGTTCGGAACGACTTAGTTACGTGCCTGTAAGTGAGATTTGCCGAAAATTTTCATAACACATCAAGGAAATTGAGGAACAACGCTTCTCGGCACACAGAGCTAAGATCGCTATGTACGCAAGTTTCCTTCGTTCGGAACGACTTAGTTACGTGCCTGTAAGCGAGATTTGCCGAAAATTTTCATAACACATCAAGGAAATTGAGGAACAACGCTTCTCGGCACACAGAGCTAAGATCGCTATGTACGCAAGTTTCCTTCGTTCGGAACGACTTAGTTACGTGCCTGTAAGTGAGATTTGCCGAAAATTTTCATAACACATCAAGGAAATTGAGGAACAACGCTTCTCGGCACACAGAGCTAAGATCGCTATGTACGCAAGTTTCCTTCGTTCGGAACGACTTAGTTACGTGCCTGTAAGTGAGATTTGCCGAAAATTTTCATAACACATCAAGGAAATTGAGGAACAACGCTTCTCGGCACACAGAGCTAAGATCGCTATGTACGCAAGTTTCCTTCGTTCGGAACGACTTAGTTACGTGCCTGTAAGTGAGATTTGCCGAAAATTTTCATAACACATCAAGGAAATTGAGGAACAACGCTTCTCGGCACACAGAGCTAAGATCGCTATGTACGCAAGTTTCCTTCGTTCGGAACGACTTAGTTACGTGCCTGTAAGTGAGATTTGCCGAAAATTTTCATAACACATCAAGGAAATTGAGGAACAACGCTTCTCGGCACACAGAGCTAAGATCGCTATGTACGCAAGTTTCCTTCGTTCGGAACGACTTAGTTACGTGCCTGTAAGTGAGATTTGCCGAAAATTTTCATAACACATCAAGGAAATTGAGGAACAACGCTTCTCGGCACACAGAGCTAAGATCGCTATGTACGCAAGTTTCCTTCGTTCGGAACGACTTAGTTACGTGCCTGTAAGTGAGATTTGCCGAAAATTTTCATAACACATCAAGGAAATTGAGGAACAACGCTTCTCGGCACACAGAGCTAAGATCGCTATGTACGCAAGTTTCCTTCGTTCGGAACGACTTAGTTACGTGCCTGTAAGTGAGATTTGCCGAAAATTTTCATAACACATCAAGGAAATTGAGGAACAACGCTTCTCGGCACACAGAGCTAAGATCGCTATGTACGCAAGTTTCCTTCGTTCGGAACGACTTAGTTACGTGCCTGTAAGTGAGATTTGCCGAAAATTTTCATAACACATCAAGGAAATTGAGGAACAACGCTTCTCGGCACACAGAGCTAAGATCGCTATGTACGCAAGTTTCCTTCGTTCGGAACGACTTAGTTACGTGCCTGTAAGTGAGATTTGCCGAAAATTTTCATAACACATCAAGGAAATTGAGGAACAACGCTTCTCGGCACACAGAGCTAAGATCGCTATGTACGCAAGTTTCCTTCGTTCGGAACGACTTAGTTACGTGCCTGTAAGCGAGATTTGCCGAAAATTTTCATAACACATCAAGGAAATTGAGGAACAACGCTTCTCGGCACACAGAGCTAAGATCGCTATGTACGCAAGTTTCCTTCGTTCGGAACGACTTAGTTACGTGCCTGTAAGTGAGATTTGCCGAAAATTTTCATAACACATCAAGGAAATTGAGGAACAACGCTTCTCGGCACACAGAGCTAAGATCGCTATGTACGCAAGTTTCCTTCGTTCGGAACGACTTAGTTACGTGCCTGTAAGCGAGATTTGCCGAAAATTTTCATAACACATCAAGGAAATTGAGGAACAACGCTTCTCGGCACACAGAGCTAAGATCGCTATGTACGCAAGTTTCCTTCGTTCGGAACGACTTAGTTACGTGCCTGTAAGTGAGATTTGCCGAAAATTTTCATAACACATCAAGGAAATTGAGGAACAACGCTTCTCGGCACACAGAGCTAAGATCGCTATGTACGCAAGTTTCCTTCGTTCGGAACGACTTAGTTACGTGCCTGTAAGTGAGATTTGCCGAAAATTTTCATAACACATCAAGGAAATTGAGGAACAACGCTTCTCGGCACACAGAGCTAAGATCGCTATGTACGCAAGTTTCCTTCGTTCGGAACGACTTAGTTACGTGCCTGTAAGTGAGATTTGCCGAAAATTTTCATAACACATCAAGGAAATTGAGGAACAACGCTTCTCGGCACACAGAGCTAAGATCGCTATGTACGCAAGTTTCCTTCGTTCGGAACGACTTAGTTACGTGCCTGTAAGTGAGATTTGCCGAAAATTTTCATAACACATCAAGGAAATTGAGGAACAACGCTTCTCGGCACACAGAGCTAAGATCGCTATGTACGCAAGTTTCCTTCGTTCGGAACGACTTAGTTACGTGCCTGTAAGCGAGATTTGCCGAAAATTTTCATAACACATCAAGGAAATTGAGGAACAACGCTTCTCGGCACACAGAGCTAAGATCGCTATGTACGCAAGTTTCCTTCGTTCGGAACGACTTAGTTACGTGCCTGTAAGTGAGATTTGCCGAAAATTTTCATAACACATCAAGGAAATTGAGGAACAACGCTTCTCGGCACACAGAGCTAAGATCGCTATGTACGCAAGTTTCCTTCGTTCGGAACGACTTAGTTACGTGCCTGTAAGTGAGATTTGCCGAAAATTTTCATAACACATCAAGGAAATTGAGGAACAACGCTTCTCGGCACACAGAGCTAAGATCGCTATGTACGCAAGTTTCCTTCGTTCGGAACGACTTAGTTACGTGCCTGTAAGTGAGATTTGCCGAAAATTTTCATAACACATCAAGGAAATTGAGGAACAACGCTTCTCGGCACACAGAGCTAAGATCGCTATGTACGCAAGTTTCCTTCGTTCGGAACGACTTAGTTACGTACCTGTAAGTGAGATTTGCCGAAAATTTTCATAACACATCAAGGAAATTGAGGAACAACGCTTCTCGGCACACAGAGCTAAGATCGCTATGTACGCAAGTTTCCTTCGTTCGGAACGACTTAGTTACGTGCCTGTAAGTGAGATTTGCCGAAAATTTTCATAACACATCAAGGAAATTGAGGAACAACGCTTCTCGGCACACAGAGCTAAGATCGCTATGTACGCAAGTTTCCTTCGTTCGGAACGACTTAGTTACGTGCCTGTAAGTGAGATTTGCCGAAAATTTTCATAACACATCAAGGAAATTGAGGAACAACGCTTCTCGGCACACAGAGCTAAGATCGCTATGTACGCAAGTTTCCTTCGTTCGGAACGACTTAGTTACGTGCCTGTAAGCGAGATTTGCCGAAAATTTTCATAACACATCAAGGAAATTGAGGAACAACGCTTCTCGGCACACAGAGCTAAGATCGCTATGTACGCAAGTTTCCTTCGTTCGGAACGACTTAGTTACGTGCCTGTAAGTGAGATATGCCGAAAATTTTCATAACACATCAAGGAAATTGAGGAACAACGCTTCTCGGCACACAGAGCTAAGATCGCTATGTACGCAAGTTTCCTTCGTTCGGAACGACTTAGTTACGTACCTGTAAGTGAGATTTGCCGAAAATTTTCATAACACATCAAGGAAATTGAGGAACAACGCTTCTCGGCACACAGAGCTAAGATCGCTATGTACGCAAGTTTCCTTCGTTCGGAACGACTTAGTTACGTGCCTGTAAGCGAGATTTGCCGAAAATTTTCATAACACATCAAGGAAATTGAGGAACAACGCTTCTCGGCACACAGAGCTAAGATCGCTATGTACGCAAGTTTCCTTCGTTCGGAACGACTTAGTTACGTGCCTGTAAGTGAGATTTGCCGAAAATTTTCATAACACATCAAGGAAATTGAGGAACAACGCTTCTCGGCACACAGAGCTAAGATCGCTATGTACGCAAGTTTCCTTCGTTCGGAACGACTTAGTTACGTGCCTGTAAGCGAGATTTGCCGAAAATTTTCATAACACATCAAGGAAATTGAGGAACAACGCTTCTCGGCACACAGAGCTAAGATCGCTATGTACGCAAGTTTCCTTCGTTCGGAACGACTTAGTTACGTGCCTGTAAGCGAGATTTGCCGAAAATTTTCATAACACATCAAGGAAATTGAGGAACAACGCTTCTCGGCACACAGAGCTAAGATCGCTATGTACGCAAGTTTCCTTCGTTCGGAACGACTTAGTTACGTGCCTGTAAGTGAGATTTGCCGAAAATTTTCATAACACATCAAGGAAATTGAGGAACAACGCTTCTCGGCACACAGAGCTAAGATCGCTATGTACGCAAGTTTCCTTCGTTCGGAACGACTTAGTTACGTGCCTGTAAGCGAGATTTGCCGAAAATTTTCATAACACATCAAGGAAATTGAGGAACAACGCTTCTCGGCACACAGAGCTAAGATCGCTATGTACGCAAGTTTCCTTCGTTCGGAACGACTTAGTTACGTGCCTGTAAGTGAGATTTGCCGAAAATTTTCATAACACATCAAGGAAATTGAGGAACAACGCTTCTCGGCACACAGAGCTAAGATCGCTATGTACGCAAGTTTCCTTCGTTCGGAACGACTTAGTTACGTGCCTGTAAGCGAGATTTGCCGAAAATTTTCATAACACATCAAGGAAATTGAGGAACAACGCTTCTCGGCACACAGAGCTAAGATCGCTATGTACGCAAGTTTCCTTCGTTCGGAACGACTTAGTTACGTGCCTGTAAGCGAGATTTGCCGAAAATTTTCATAACACATTGTTATGCCTCCGGAGAGGCACGGTAGTTAGGATCGTTTGCCGGAAGGAATTTGGGAATTCGGGCTCCGCCCGAGTAGTTCACTGAATTTATTATAATTAAAATTGACACTTGCGTATTCTGAATAAATGTATATATATAACTATTTTATTCGTACTTGGTTTAATTACAAAGTCTCCGCACGTTTCTCGCGTCGTGTATCGCGATATCGGATATCTTGGCGTGCGCGTGTCTGGAGTTGAGTTTCGGTCGCGAAACTCACTTCTCGATCTTATGTATTTATTTCTGCCGACTGCGTGGCGTTAATTTAATAGTTTCCCGTAAAGCGTTATTGACTGCCCGCGTAATATTAATTAATGATCAAGACTGCCCGCCGATCGTTAGCGATGGGTCTTTTTATTATCTCCCCTTGGTTTCCCAGGAGGGGATCGGTTAGCGACAAGACCATGTGTCGTATCGCTCGATTTTGGCGGCAAGATCCGGATGCAAGCTAAGGAGTTCTAAGGGACTTCTTTGCTTGCATTTTCGCAATTTCCTTTTCGCTTTTAGGTAGGATCTCTACGTTGCATTTTCGCAACGCATTAATTCCGCTTGCCTTGATTTCCGCGTTTTCGTAATGAGTGATTGCGCGGTCGCTCGGGCTTCGCGCGTGGCTCGCGTTGTCAGCGCTTCGCTCGGTCAACGTTCGTAACGTGATCTGTATTCGCGTTACACGTTGAGCAATGTCTTATCATATAAAATAATATATCTCTAAAATAATATGTATCTACTGATTCGTATATAGCCTTTCCGGGCTATAACATCCCTCCCCCGTAAAAAAAAGAAAAACGGAGGTGTAAAAGTGACGTTTTTCGCAAAACAAACCAAATTATTTTTTTCTTATTCTAATGTACAACATTTTTCCCGTATACAATATGAGGTATAATCGTTTCTTATTATTCCTATACTTATCTAAAATCGTGTACTTAAACTACGTTTTAATATGGGTTTTGGGAATCCGTATGACATACGTGGTTCGTCTTCTTCGTATATCCTGACTGACGGTCGTTTCGTATGTTTCTTTTTATTCTTTATAATTATATAAATTATTAATATTATTATAATTATTGTGGTTATTCCGCTTGTCGCCATAGGATATACGAATTGTTTTTTTGTAAAGAATTTGTCGTTAGTATTTTGCAAATCGTTGTTTATATCCTTTAGTTTATTTTTTAATTCTGTTAATTCTGAATGCTGTACGATATTCTGTTGTTTCGTGTCTAGTATGTCTGTATTGTCTCGTATAAATGTAATATTAATTTCCGGTAAATACGTTTCTATTTCGTTACCTTGTATGACTTCTTTCGGTTGGATCGTCATTTCTGTTGTTATTAATTTACATTTATTTTGAAGAGTAATTTGCCCTGTTCCTTTAATTACTTTTCTAATCTCGTTATAATTTTCGCATTGAATTATTATTGATTGTTCGCGTACAGTTGAGTATAGCCAAGTAAGTGGCTGTCGCAACGGTATCCATATCGTTTCTGTCGCAATTACATGTTTACTTTTGCAAGCCTCGTTTTGGTTTTGTGGTTGCAAGTACATTTGTATTTCGCACGGCGCGTTTGGATTAATACGGTGTATTGGTTGCGTTTTTTCAGATATGTATCTGGAATTTATTTGGATACACTTTTTTAAGTCGTCCTCCGTTATTATGATATACGTTAATCCTTCTCTATTAACTACGATTATTTCGTGGTTTATTTCCGCGTGCGTAAATATATTTTTATGATCGTACGTAGGTAATGGGGTTACCTTTATTATATCGTATACTGGTTGTGAGATTAGTGGGAATCGCAATACAGTAAATATAATTGATCCTTCACGGTATGCAGTTATTTTAATATATTCTTCTAGTGCTAACCATTCGTCGTTTCGAATTTCGAAAGGGAAATATAAACCGTGAGGTAATTGGATAGCTGCTTCTTTTAAATGTGTTATAATATCGCTAATAGGTGTTAGTACGGGGTGCATCGTGCCCTTGCGTACATACGTAAGATATTCTATTACATCTTTCGCATCCCGAATTAAATCTGCTATCATTGCGATGATTACCGTAAAATGTTCGGTTATTTCTTCGCGAGTACTATATTCTCGCACATAATGGTTTAGTAATTTACCGTTATGGTCTAATATATTTTCTAGTTTATCTAGGTGTACTATTGTACTATTTAAGATTTTTATTTGATTTTTTGCGACATGTTGAATGGTTTGCTGATTATTTTGTAAGAGATTTAATTGTTCGTTTATTAATTCTCTATCGTTCGCGTCCATTGTACCGAACAATGTTTTCGCTATTCCTCCTATTCCGTCGATGAGACCTCTACGTCCGTTCGTCCGTGTCTTATATAGCGTATTTATTAGAGTGGTCAATTTCGTTAATTGTTTCGACTCGTTTTTTACGATTTCCTTTAAATTATCGCAAGTGCGTTTATGGTGGAATTCCGACTTTATTTGTTCGCACATCTCGTTAGTTTGTTGGATGTATTGATTTATTTGCCATACTTTGTCATTTATTGTCGTTATATCTAATTTGATAACTAATTTCCACGTTTTTGTAGCTTGCTGTAATTGTCCGATCTTTTCGAAATATATGCCGGGGTTGTGTAGGAATTCCTGCACTTTGTAAGGTGAATCCGTTTCATGTTGCCCCGTGCGACTTTCGGCCTGTCGACTGTTCCAGCTGACGAGTATCCTGTAATTTCATATTAAAATGTTTCATATAACCGTCTTATCGGTTCTCATTTTATGAGTTTAAGTTTTCTTCTTGCTGGCTTTAGCGTCGTGTGGTTTTTTATTCAGTCGTATTTTATTGAGTATACCACTAACATGGTTTGCGCAAATGTAATTGATCGATCGCGTTATCTTCCCTCTTCGGAGGAAGATTTTGATAGTGATGGTGATGGTGCAGTGCTAATTATTGTGCCTCAAACGGATTTGAATGAGGTGGACGACGGGTTCGACAACCCTGTTTGGGTGCCTCGTTATGAGCCTCCCGATGGATTTATTCCATTGTTGCGACGACTGTGGTTGAATATGCCTATACGCCTTCGAGGGCGCGTTTTTGATGATCATCTCCGTCCTACCCTCCGTGAATTCGAAGAGCGAGGTCGTGCGCTTGCGCAGATTCGTCGCGCTTTGTATCGGATGCGATTGACCGGTCGTTCCAACAACGAATAGGTAAGTTTTTTTTTTTTTTTTTTTAATTCTCTATAAATTGCTTTAATTTGTTTGTATGCATGCGCACCGCTTTTCTTCCTTTCTTAATTGTATAATTCACGTCTGAATTTTTCTCGATTATTACGTACGGTCCGGTCCATAGGGATTCAAGTTTCTTAGATCGTCCGCGTCGGAGGGTCTCGTCATGCATTAGTACTTTATCGCCGACTTTAAATTTTATTTCTCTAGTACCTTTGTCGTACTGTTTTTTGGCTTTAATTTTTTCTTCTTTGATATGCTCTTTTGCGAGCTGATTCGTTGCCCTTAGTCTTTCTTTCAATTCTTGCGCGTAATCGTCGTAATTATATGTCGGTTTAGGCGGTCTCGTCAGTGACGTAGGTAAATCTGCTTGGTGCCCGTAGACTAATTCGAAGGGTGTATACCCCGTAGCTGTGTGTGGCGTCGTATTGTATGTGAACATTGCGAACGGTATCCATTCGTCCCAGTCTGTCTGGTCTTTGTTTATGTAGTGTCTCAAATACTCTACTAATGTTCGATGCGATCGTTCTAACGCGCCATTACTTTCCGGGTGATAGGCAGTTGTTTGTATTTTATTTATTTTTAATAATTTACATGTATTTTTAAATATTTCGCTGAGGAAATTTGTGCCTTGATCCGTTAAAATTTTTTCCGGTATTCCGTGTTCAAGTACAATTTTTGTAACGAATTCTTTACTGACCGTGTTCGCTTCTTGGTTTGGAATCGGTATCGCTTTGCTGAATTTCGTTAAATTGTCTTGGAATGTTAAAAGATATTTATTTCCGTTTGTTGTAACTGTTAGCGGTCCTACAATATCTAACGCGCATTTTTCGAAAGGTTTAGTAGGCGTATCCGTGGTTATTAACGGTACTTTATTTTTTCGCGATAGTTTATTTTTTTGGCACAATTCGCATTTTGCAATGTATTTTTCTACATCTTTCGTTATTCCTGGCCAATTGTAATTTAGGCGGATTCTTTTTATCGTTCGTTCAACTCCTTGATGTCCTCCTGTGGGTGCATCATGATATTCATATAATATCTGTTTCTTGTCTTCCTCCGTGTATATTTTTTCTTCGTCGGAGTTTGTTTCTTCTTCTATTGCGAGGATCTCTCGTTCTTCCTCTTCTGTTTCCTGCGCTTCTCTTGTTACATTGCGGCTCAGTGCATCGGCGTTCGCGTTCGCTCGTCCGGCTTTATGGATGATTTCATAATCATATTCTTCGAGTTTTAATCTCCATCGGATCAATCTTGATCCGGGATCGTTAACATTAAATAACCAGATTAATGGTTTGTGATCGGTTACGATTTTAAATTTCGTACCGTATACGTATGGCCTAAAATGTTTTACAGCCCATACAATCGCTAATAATTCTTTCTCGGTTGTATTGTAATTTTGCTCCGCCCGCGATAAAACTCTGCTGGCGTAAGCAATTGGCCGGTCGTTACCTACTTTTCCTTGTGACAATACTGCTCCGATTGCATAGTCGGAAGCATCAGTGGTCACTATGAATTCTTGATTGAAATCTGGATACATTAACACTGGCGCTGTCATTAATCTTTCTTTTAGTATTTCGAAAGCATTTTGCTGTTCCATAGTCCACTCGAATTTTTCCGTTTTCTTCGTTAATTTCGTTAGTGGCTTGGCTATTTTTGAAAAATCTTCTATGAATTTTCTGTAATATCCGGCTAGTCCTATGAAAGATTGTATATCTTTTACTTTCTTCGGCGTCGGAAATTCCTTTATTGCCGTTAACTTTGACGGGTCCGGAGATATCCCATTCTCCGAAATTATGTGTCCTAGGTAAATTACTTCCTTGCGTAAAAATTCGCATTTATCTGGTTGCAACTTTAGATTATTTTCTCGGAGTCTCTGCAGTACTTCCTTGAGTCTTTTATTGTGGTCCTCTAGGCTCGCTCCATATATGACGATGTCGTCTAAATAAACTAGACATTTAAGTCCTTGCATTCCGGTTAGAATTGAATTCATTAGTCTCTGGAATGTTGCTGGCGCATTTTTCAATCCAAACGGCATTCTATTAAATTCATAGTGTCCGTAGGGCGTTGAAAAAGCTGTCTTTTGTTTATCTTGCTCAGCCATCGGTATCTGATGATATCCTGACGCTAAGTCTAGTGTGGTAAAATATTTAGCGTTTCCTAACTGGTCCAGTATCTCGGTGATATTGGGCAGTGGGAATGAATCGCCTATTGTTAAATCGTTTAGCTTCCGAAAGTCTACTACTACTCGGAGCTTAGGTTTTCCGGATGCGTCGGCTTTTTTCGGTACCACTAATAGGGGTGCGTTCCATTGACTCGCGCTTGTTCGGATTATGCCATTTTTCAGCATTTCTTGCACTTGCTTATTTACTTCCGTCTTGTGCTTGTCGGGAAGACGATACGGTCTCGTGTTCGCCGGCGAGGTATCAGCGCGCGTGTTTATCTTGTGCTCTACCGTCGCGGTGCACGTCAGTGGTTCTCCGTCCAACTGAAATGTATCGCAATATTCTTCGCATATCCGTAGGAGTGCCTGTTTTTCTTCCGTATTTAAATGTTGCGTGCGTAGTAGTTGTCAGATTTGTCTCGAGCTAGTAGGCTTGAAATTTTTTCTTGCTTGTATCGTGTGTATTTTGGATTCGATTTCTATGTTTTCGAGGGTGACGTTCGGCATCTGTATCTCGACTTCCGTATCGGTTGTATTTATGATACTAACGGGACACGTATAATCCTTCGGTTCTACTAGACAGTTTCCAAGGTAGATTCCTGGAGCTGTTTCTTCTGCTCGTACTATTCCTATCCGATTTTGCTTCGTTATCGCTTTTACGATGGTTTCGCTGCGCGGTTTTAGGATTGTTTTGTTAAACGTATGGAATCTTAGCACGGCTTCTCCTATTTTTAATTGATTTTGATCATAATCACAGGATACCGAATGTTGTCGCAGGAAATCAATTCCTATTATTCCTTCATAATCTATTGGAATGTCGTCTCTTACAACGTAAAATGCATGTTTTACCTTGTGATTTTCTATCTTAATCGTGGCGTACATTTTTCCTATGGTGTGTACTTTATGCCCGGTTATGCCTGTAAGCGCGATTTTACCTTCATGTATTAGTGTGTCATCCTTTAAATGTTTCAATTTTATTAATGAGATGGTCGACCCTGAGTCGTACAACATCTGTATTTTTCCGTCTTTTGCTTGTCGCATTGGTAATGTTATTAGCAATAAATCCGTTTTTTTCTGTGCTCGTGGCATATCTTTAATGTGTGTAACGCGATACTCAGATGCAGGTCGCGGTTGTTTCTTTCTCGCTTCATCCTGCTCGTCTTCGCTGCTGCTACTTGCGCTATTGGCGTTCCTTTTCTGTTGTTGCGATTTCTTTCGGTCGCGTATATTTTCTTCGCGCGTTTTTTGTTGGTTTCCGAGTTTTAGTTTATCTGTACTACTTTTCGGTTTTCCGTTTAGGCTCCAGCATTCGTCGCGGCTGTGTCCTGTTCTTTTGCAATGCGAGCAGTATTTACTTATTGCGTTTATTCGCGAGGGTTTTTCCGGTTTCGGGAACGCATATCGGCTACTTCGACAATTGCGTCCGTAATGTCCGTTTTTTCCACATTTAAAGCATTGCGGTGTCGGATTTCGACTATTTCGCGGGTAACTTGATTCGGTTTTATTTTTATTAACAAAACTACTTGTTCTCGCTGTTCCCGGTCTAAGTTTTTCTTCGGCGCTCGCACCCGTTATCGCTTCTTGGAGCGTCGTATATCGCTGCGCGCGTACGAGCACTTGTAATTCGTCGTGTAGCCCGATCTGATAATTTATTAATGCCTGCGCTTGGATTGTTTGTTGAATCGTGCGTTTTGATAATGCGGATTGCTCTTTTCCTTCGATCATCGAATCATATAATTTCATTGCTAGTAAATCAACGCGTTGTCCGAAAGCGTGCGCAGTTTCATTCGGCTTTTGTTTTAGCGAGTTGAATTCGATCTGTAAATGTGTCGTGCTTTGTTTCGACTGGTAACAAGTCTCGAGTTGCTGCTTTAATTCGTCGAACGTTTGTATATCTCGCGTCTCAAAGTCCTGCATCGCTTTCCCTTTTAATTTTGTAAATAAGATGGCTTGAATTAACGATTCTTCGTCTGCTGGGTTTATGTTCTGAACAGCGTATTTGCATGCGTTTAAAAATTCTTGCAATTTATGTCGCGAGGTTCCGTCGAACTCGGGGATCATTATTCTTGCTTCTTTTAACGGCAGATAATTCGGGGCGACGCTTCGTCGATTTCTGATGTCGCGTCTCGTTCGCCCATATGTTGTTTCAAACGCATCGTTATCGTTTTCCCTGCTAGTGTCTGTATGACGGGGTAATTGCGCGTCCGCGCTCTCTAGTCGCGTTACTCGTATATTTAACGAATGGATGTCCGCGCGTATTTCGTTCAAAATGTGGATTATCTGTGTATAATCTCTTCTTTCTTCGCGGTTGGTCTCGGGAGGCGGCGTGCGAGTCGCCTCCGCTATGTTTTGGTCCATCTGGCGAATGGATCGTCGCATGTTTTCTATTTCCTCGTCTACCGCGCTTTTCGGCGGGTTCGCGGGAGTGTGTTCTTGCGGATTTCGCGATTCGGCCATATTATTTTCCTGTTGGCTATAAATTTCTTCCGGATCGAACAGATCGCTCTCGTAGGAAGTTAACGAAAATTCGCGTCGTAAAGATACTCTACTTGGAGTTCTGCTAATGTACGGTCGCGTACGTCTAGTCTCGCGTTGAGCGATGTCAGTGGGGTCAGTCGTATTACGCGGGAGTAGGCTTTCGTCCAAATTGTTAAATGGAAATTCGCGTTCTGTGACGACGTTTTCCGGTAACTCGGGCTCGTTTTCGCTCGAGTATTGCGTCTCTAAATTTTTCCGCACGTTATAGAGATTTTCTCGCGGTGTTAAGCTTAATTTAATCGCTCGTCGGGCTGGTTCGCTCAGTAACCACGATCGGTTCGCTATCGGTTTCGGTATATTCGAACCTTCCGACATTCACGCAGTTATAATTATTAAATTTTTTCGGACTTACAATATTATGACGGCTCGCATGATCGCTCGCTGTGTTAGTAGGTTGCTGACGCTGCAGTCCTTCGCTCGGCGGCTGATACGGCTGACGATGCTCGTCGTACGGCGGTCGTTGTCCGGCGTCGGTGCGTTGTCCGTAGAGTTATCGTAGGTCGCGATGCTTGGCGGCTCACGTTTCTGCTACAGCTGTTGTGGCGATGCTCGTTCTGTTGTCCTTGCGTTGTCTTCCGTCGATTATGGTTTCCGTCAGCTTACGTTTTACGTGTGCTGGCGTGCCTGTCCTGTTTACACCCTGGGTGCTTTGCAGGTCTTGGGGAAGGCTTGGCTGTTGCTTCCGTCCGTCAACTTCAATTGAATTGATTGCTGGCGTGCCCGCTTCTTTTAACACAACCGTGTCTTTTGCAGGTCTTGAGTGAGCTCTGGCGATGCCCCGGCAGATCCCACCGCTGCCACCAATTATGTTATGCCTCCGGAGAGGCACGGTAGTTAGGATCGTTTGCCGGAAGGAATTTGGGAATTCGGGCTCCGCCCGAGTAGTTCACTGAATTTATTATAATTAAAATTGACACTTGCGTATTCTGAATAAATGTATATATATAACTATTTTATTCGTACTTGGTTTAATTACAAAGTCTCCGCACGTTTCTCGCGTCGTGTATCGCGATATCGGATATCTTGGCGTGCGCGTGTCTGGAGTTGAGTTTCGGTCGCGAAACTCACTTCTCGATCTTATGTATTTATTTCTGCCGACTGCGTGGCGTTAATTTAATAGTTTCCCGTAAAGCGTTATTGACTGCCCGCGTAATATTAATTAATGATCAAGACTGCCCGCCGATCGTTAGCGATGGGTCTTTTTATTATCTCCCCTTGGTTTCCCAGGAGGGGATCGGTTAGCGACAAGACCATGTGTCGTATCGCTCGATTTTGGCGGCAAGATCCGGATGCAAGCTAAGGAGTTCTAAGGGACTTCTTTGCTTGCATTTTCGCAATTTCCTTTTCGCTTTTAGGTAGGATCTCTACGTTGCATTTTCGCAACGCATTAATTCCGCTTGCCTTGATTTCCGCGTTTTCGTAATGAGTGATTGCGCGGTCGCTCGGGCTTCGCGCGTGGCTCGCGTTGTCAGCGCTTCGCTCGGTCAACGTTCGTAACGTGATCTGTATTCGCGTTACACGTTGAGCAATGTCTTATCATATAAAATAATATATCTCTAAAATAATATGTATCTACTGATTCGTATATAGCCTTTCCGGGCTATAACAACATCAAGGAAATTGAGGAACAACGCTTCTCGGCACACAGAGCTAAGATCGCTATGTACGCAAGTTTCCTTCGTTCGGAACGACTTAGTTACGTGCCTGTAAGTGAGATTTGCCGAAAATTTTCATAACACATCAAGGAAATTGAGGAACAACGCTTCTCGGCACACAGAGCTAAGATCGCTATGTACGCAAGTTTCCTTCGTTCGGAACGACTTAGTTACGTGCCTGTAAGTGAGATTTGCCGAAAATTTTCATAACACATCAAGGAAATTGAGGAACAACGCTTCTCGGCACACAGAGCTAAGATCGCTATGTACGCAAGTTTCCTTCGTTCGGAACGACTTAGTTACGTGCCTGTAAGTGAGATTTGCCGAAAATTTTCATAACACATCAAGGAAATTGAGGAACAACGCTTCTCGGCACACAGAGCTAAGATCGCTATGTACGCAAGTTTCCTTCGTTCGGAACGACTTAGTTACGTGCCTGTAAGTGAGATTTGCCGAAAATTTTCATAACACATCAAGGAAATTGAGGAACAACGCTTCTCGGCACACAGAGCTAAGATCGCTATGTACGCAAGTTTCCTTCGTTCGGAACGACTTAGTTACGTGCCTGTAAGCGAGATTTGCCGAAAATTTTCATAACACATCAAGGAAATTGAGGAACAACGCTTCTCGGCACACAGAGCTAAGATCGCTATGTACGCAAGTTTCCTTCGTTCGGAACGACTTAGTTACGTGCCTGTAAGTGAGATTTGCCGAAAATTTTCATAACACATCAAGGAAATTGAGGAACAACGCTTCTCGGCACACAGAGCTAAGATCGCTATGTACGCAAGTTTCCTTCGTTCGGAACGACTTAGTTACGTACCTGTAAGTGAGATTTACCGAAAGTTTTCATAACACATCAAGGAAATTGAGGAACAACGCTTCTCGGCACACAGAGCTAAGATCGCTATGTACGCAAGTTTCCTTCGTTCGGAACGACTTAGTTACGTGCCTGTAAGTGAGATTTGCCGAAAATTTTCATAACACATCAAGGAAATTGAGGAACAACGCTTCTCGGCACACAGAGCTAAGATCGCTATGTACGCAAGTTTCCTTCGTTCGGAACGACTTAGTTACGTGCCTGTAAGTGAGATTTGCCGAAAATTTTCATAACACATCAAGGAAATTGAGGAACAACGCTTCTCGGCACACAGAGCTAAGATCGCTATGTACGCAAGTTTCCTTCGTTCGGAACGACTTAGTTACGTGCCTGTAAGTGAGATTTGCCGAAAATTTTCATAACACATCAAGGAAATTGAGGAACAACGCTTCTCGGCACACAGAGCTAAGATCGCTATGTACGCAAGTTTCCTTCGTTCGGAACGACTTAGTTACGTGCCTGTAAGTGAGATTTGCCGAAAATTTTCATAACACATCAAGGAAATTGAGGAACAACGCTTCTCGGCACACAGAGCTAAGATCGCTATGTACGCAAGTTTCCTTCGTTCGGAACGACTTAGTTACGTGCCTGTAAGTGAGATTTGCCGAAAATTTTCATAACACATCAAGGAAATTGAGGAACAACGCTTCTCGGCACACAGAGCTAAGATCGCTATGTACGCAAGTTTCCTTCGTTCGGAACGACTTAGTTACGTGCCTGTAAGTGAGATTTGCCGAAAATTTTCATAACACATCAAGGAAATTGAGGAACAACGCTTCTCGGCACACAGAGCTAAGATCGCTATGTACGCAAGTTTCCTTCGTTCGGAACGACTTAGTTACGTGCCTGTAAGTGAGATTTGCCGAAAGTTTTCATAACACATCAAGGAAATTGAGGAACAACGCTTCTCGGCACACAGAGCTAAGATCGCTATGTACGCAAGTTTCCTTCGTTCGGAACGACTTAGTTACGTGCCTGTAAGTGAGATTTGCCGAAAATTTTCATAACACATCAAGGAAATTGAGGAACAACGCTTCTCGGCACACAGAGCTAAGATCGCTATGTACGCAAGTTTCCTTCGTTCGGAACGACTTAGTTACGTGCCTGTAAGTGAGATTTGCCGAAAATTTTCATAACACATCAAGGAAATTGAGGAACAACGCTTCTCGGCACACAGAGCTAAGATCGCTATGTACGCAAGTTTCCTTCGTTCGGAACGACTTAGTTACGTGCCTGTAAGTGAGATTTGCCGAAAATTTTCATAACACATCAAGGAAATTGAGGAACAACGCTTCTCGGCACACAGAGCTAAGATCGCTATGTACGCAAGTTTCCTTCGTTCGGAACGACTTAGTTACGTGCCTGTAAGTGAGATTTGCCGAAAATTTTCATAACACATCAAGGAAATTGAGGAACAACGCTTCTCGGCACACAGAGCTAAGATCGCTATGTACGCAAGTTTCCTTCGTTCGGAACGACTTAGTTACGTGCCTGTAAGTGAGATTTGCCGAAAATTTTCATAACACATCAAGGAAATTGAGGAACAACGCTTCTCGGCACACAGAGCTAAGATCGCTATGTACGCAAGTTTCCTTCGTTCGGAACGACTTAGTTACGTGCCTGTAAGTGAGATTTGCCGAAAATTTTCATAACACATCAAGGAAATTGAGGAACAACGCTTCTCGGCACACAGAGCTAAGATCGCTATGTACGCAAGTTTCCTTCGTTCGGAACGACTTAGTTACGTGCCTGTAAGTGAGATTTGCCGAAAATTTTCATAACACATCAAGGAAATTGAGGAACAACGCTTCTCGGCACACAGAGCTAAGATCGCTATGTACGCAAGTTTCCTTCGTTCGGAACGACTTAGTTACGTGCCTGTAAGTGAGATTTGCCGAAAATTTTCATAACACATCAAGGAAATTGAGGAACAACGCTTCTCGGCACACAGAGCTAAGATCGCTATGTACGCAAGTTTCCTTCGTTCGGAACGACTTAGTTACGTGCCTGTAAGTGAGATTTGCCGAAAATTTTCATAACACATCAAGGAAATTGAGGAACAACGCTTCTCGGCACACAGAGCTAAGATCGCTATGTACGCAAGTTTCCTTCGTTCGGAACGACTTAGTTACGTGCCTGTAAGTGAGATTTGCCGAAAATTTTCATAACACATCAAGGAAATTGAGGAACAACGCTTCTCGGCACACAGAGCTAAGATCGCTATGTACGCAAGTTTCCTTCGTTCGGAACGACTTAGTTACGTGCCTGTAAGTGAGATTTGCCGAAAATTTTCATAACACATCAAGGAAATTGAGGAACAACGCTTCTCGGCACACAGAGCTAAGATCGCTATGTACGCAAGTTTCCTTCGTTCGGAACGACTTAGTTACGTGCCTGTAAGTGAGATTTGCCGAAAATTTTCATAACACATCAAGGAAATTGAGGAACAACGCTTCTCGGCACACAGAGCTAAGATCGCTATGTACGCAAGTTTCCTTCGTTCGGAACGACTTAGTTACGTGCCTGTAAGTGAGATTTGCCGAAAATTTTCATAACACATCAAGGAAATTGAGGAACAACGCTTCTCGGCACACAGAGCTAAGATCGCTATGTACGCAAGTTTCCTTCGTTCGGAACGACTTAGTTACGTGCCTGTAAGTGAGATTTGCCGAAAATTTTCATAACACATCAAGGAAATTGAGGAACAACGCTTCTCGGCACACAGAGCTAAGATCGCTATGTACGCAAGTTTCCTTCGTTCGGAACGACTTAGTTACGTGCCTGTAAGTGAGATTTGCCGAAAATTTTCATAACACATCAAGGAAATTGAGGAACAACGCTTCTCGGCACACAGAGCTAAGATCGCTATGTACGCAAGTTTCCTTCGTTCGGAACGACTTAGTTACGTGCCTGTAAGCGAGATTTGCCGAAAATTTTCATAACACATCAAGGAAATTGAGGAACAACGCTTCTCGGCACACAGAGCTAAGATCGCTATGTACGCAAGTTTCCTTCGTTCGGAACGACTTAGTTACGTGCCTGTAAGTGAGATTTGCCGAAAATTTTCATAACACATCAAGGAAATTGAGGAACAACGCTTCTCGGCACACAGAGCTAAGATCGCTATGTACGCAAGTTTCCTTCGTTCGGAACGACTTAGTTACGTGCCTGTAAGTGAGATTTGCCGAAAATTTTCATAACACATCAAGGAAATTGAGGAACAACGCTTCTCGGCACACAGAGCTAAGATCGCTATGTACGCAAGTTTCCTTCGTTCGGAACGACTTAGTTACGTGCCTGTAAGTGAGATTTGCCGAAAATTTTCATAACACATCAAGGAAATTGAGGAACAACGCTTCTCGGCACACAGAGCTAAGATCGCTATGTACGCAAGTTTCCTTCGTTCGGAACGACTTAGTTACGTGCCTGTAAGTGAGATTTGCCGAAAATTTTCATAACACATCAAGGAAATTGAGGAACAACGCTTCTCGGCACACAGAGCTAAGATCGCTATGTACGCAAGTTTCCTTCGTTCGGAACGACTTAGTTACGTGCCTGTAAGTGAGATTTGCCGAAAATTTTCATAACACATCAAGGAAATTGAGGAACAACGCTTCTCGGCACACAGAGCTAAGATCGCTATGTACGCAAGTTTCCTTCGTTCGGAACGACTTAGTTACGTGCCTGTAAGTGAGATTTGCCGAAAATTTTCATAACACATCAAGGAAATTGAGGAACAACGCTTCTCGGCACACAGAGCTAAGATCGCTATGTACGCAAGTTTCCTTCGTTCGGAACGACTTAGTTACGTGCCTGTAAGTGAGATTTGCCGAAAATTTTCATAACACATCAAGGAAATTGAGGAACAACGCTTCTCGGCACACAGAGCTAAGATCGCTATGTACGCAAGTTTCCTTCGTTCGGAACGACTTAGTTACGTGCCTGTAAGTGAGATTTGCCGAAAATTTTCATAACACATCAAGGAAATTGAGGAACAACGCTTCTCGGCACACAGAGCTAAGATCGCTATGTACGCAAGTTTCCTTCGTTCGGAACGACTTAGTTACGTGCCTGTAAGTGAGATTTGCCGAAAATTTTCATAACACATCAAGGAAATTGAGGAACAACGCTTCTCGGCACACAGAGCTAAGATCGCTATGTACGCAAGTTTCCTTCGTTCGGAACGACTTAGTTACGTGCCTGTAAGCGAGATTTGCCGAAAATTTTCATAACACATCAAGGAAATTGAGGAACAACGCTTCTCGGCACACAGAGCTAAGATCGCTATGTACGCAAGTTTCCTTCGTTCGGAACGACTTAGTTACGTGCCTGTAAGTGAGATTTGCCGAAAATTTTCATAACACATCAAGGAAATTGAGGAACAACGCTTCTCGGCACACAGAGCTAAGATCGCTATGTACGCAAGTTTCCTTCGTTCGGAACGACTTAGTTACGTGCCTGTAAGTGAGATTTGCCGAAAATTTTCATAACACATCAAGGAAATTGAGGAACAACGCTTCTCGGCACACAGAGCTAAGATCGCTATGTACGCAAGTTTCCTTCGTTCGGAACGACTTAGTTACGTGCCTGTAAGTGAGATTTGCCGAAAATTTTCATAACACATCAAGGAAATTGAGGAACAACGCTTCTCGGCACACAGAGCTAAGATCGCTATGTACGCAAGTTTCCTTCGTTCGGAACGACTTAGTTACGTGCCTGTAAGTGAGATTTGCCGAAAATTTTCATAACACATCAAGGAAATTGAGGAACAACGCTTCTCGGCACACAGAGCTAAGATCGCTATGTACGCAAGTTTCCTTCGTTCGGAACGACTTAGTTACGTGCCTGTAAGCGAGATTTGCCGAAAATTTTCATAACACATCAAGGAAATTGAGGAACAACGCTTCTCGGCACACAGAGCTAAGATCGCTATGTACGCAAGTTTCCTTCGTTCGGAACGACTTAGTTACGTGCCTGTAAGTGAGATTTGCCGAAAATTTTCATAACACATCAAGGAAATTGAGGAACAACGCTTCTCGGCACACAGAGCTAAGATCGCTATGTACGCAAGTTTCCTTCGTTCGGAACGACTTAGTTACGTGCCTGTAAGTGAGATTTGCCGAAAATTTTCATAACACATCAAGGAAATTGAGGAACAACGCTTCTCGGCACACAGAGCTAAGATCGCTATGTACGCAAGTTTCCTTCGTTCGGAACGACTTAGTTACGTGCCTGTAAGCGAGATTTGCCGAAAATTTTCATAACACATCAAGGAAATTGAGGAACAACGCTTCTCGGCACACAGAGCTAAGATCGCTATGTACGCAAGTTTCCTTCGTTCGGAACGACTTAGTTACGTGCCTGTAAGTGAGATTTGCCGAAAATTTTCATAACACATCAAGGAAATTGAGGAACAACGCTTCTCGGCACACAGAGCTAAGATCGCTATGTACGCAAGTTTCCTTCGTTCGGAACGACTTAGTTACGTGCCTGTAAGTGAGATTTGCCGAAAATTTTCATAACACATCAAGGAAATTGAGGAACAACGCTTCTCGGCACACAGAGCTAAGATCGCTATGTACGCAAGTTTCCTTCGTTCGGAACGACTTAGTTACGTGCCTGTAAGTGAGATTTGCCGAAAATTTTCATAACACATCAAGGAAATTGAGGAACAACGCTTCTCGGCACACAGAGCTAAGATCGCTATGTACGCAAGTTTCCTTCGTTCGGAACGACTTAGTTACGTGCCTGTAAGTGAGATTTACCGAAAATTTTCATAACACATCAAGGAAATTGAGGAACAACGCTTCTCGGCACACAGAGCTAAGATCGCTATGTACGCAAGTTTCCTTCGTTCGGAACGACTTAGTTACGTGCCTGTAAGCGAGATTTGCCGAAAATTTTCATAACACATCAAGGAAATTGAGGAACAACGCTTCTCGGCACACAGAGCTAAGATCGCTATGTACGCAAGTTTCCTTCGTTCGGAACGACTTAGTTACGTGCCTGTAAGTGAGATTTGCCGAAAATTTTCATAACACATCAAGGAAATTGAGGAACAACGCTTCTCGGCACACAGAGCTAAGATCGCTATGTACGCAAGTTTCCTTCGTTCGGAACGACTTAGTTACGTGCCTGTAAGCGAGATTTGCCGAAAATTTTCATAACACATCAAGGAAATTGAGGAACAACGCTTCTCGGCACACAGAGCTAAGATCGCTATGTACGCAAGTTTCCTTCGTTCGGAACGACTTAGTTACGTGCCTGTAAGCGAGATTTGCCGAAAATTTTCATAACACATCAAGGAAATTGAGGAACAACGCTTCTCGGCACACAGAGCTAAGATCGCTATGTACGCAAGTTTCCTTCGTTCGGAACGACTTAGTTACGTGCCTGTAAGCGAGATTTGCCGAAAATTTTCATAACACATCAAGGAAATTGAGGAACAACGCTTCTCGGCACACAGAGCTAAGATCGCTATGTACGCAAGTTTCCTTCGTTCGGAACGACTTAGTTACGTGCCTGTAAGTGAGATTTGCCGAAAATTTTCATAACACATCAAGGAAATTGAGGAACAACGCTTCTCGGCACACAGAGCTAAGATCGCTATGTACGCAAGTTTCCTTCGTTCGGAACGACTTAGTTACGTGCCTGTAAGTGAGATTTGCCGAAAATTTTCATAACACATCAAGGAAATTGAGGAACAACGCTTCTCGGCACACAGAGCTAAGATCGCTATGTACGCAAGTTTCCTTCGTTCGGAACGACTTAGTTACGTGCCTGTAAGTGAGATTTGCCGAAAATTTTCATAACACATCAAGGAAATTGAGGAACAACGCTTCTCGGCACACAGAGCTAAGATCGCTATGTACGCAAGTTTCCTTCGTTCGGAACGACTTAGTTACGTGCCTGTAAGTGAGATTTGCCGAAAATTTTCATAACACATCAAGGAAATTGAGGAACAACGCTTCTCGGCACACAGAGCTAAGATCGCTATGTACGCAAGTTTCCTTCGTTCGGAACGACTTAGTTACGTGCCTGTAAGCGAGATTTGCCGAAAATTTTCATAACACATCAAGGAAATTGAGGAACAACGCTTCTCGGCACACAGAGCTAAGATCGCTATGTACGCAAGTTTCCTTCGTTCGGAACGACTTAGTTACGTGCCTGTAAGTGAGATTTGCCGAAAATTTTCATAACACATCAAGGAAATTGAGGAACAACGCTTCTCGGCACACAGAGCTAAGATCGCTATGTACGCAAGTTTCCTTCGTTCGGAACGACTTAGTTACGTGCCTGTAAGTGAGATTTGCCGAAAATTTTCATAACACATCAAGGAAATTGAGGAACAACGCTTCTCGGCACACAGAGCTAAGATCGCTATGTACGCAAGTTTCCTTCGTTCGGAACGACTTAGTTACGTGCCTGTAAGTGAGATTTGCCGAAAATTTTCATAACACATCAAGGAAATTGAGGAACAACGCTTCTCGGCACACAGAGCTAAGATCGCTATGTACGCAAGTTTCCTTCGTTCGGAACGACTTAGTTACGTGCCTGTAAGCGAGATTTGCCGAAAATTTTCATAACACATCAAGGAAATTGAGGAACAACGCTTCTCGGCACACAGAGCTAAGATCGCTATGTACGCAAGTTTCCTTCGTTCGGAACGACTTAGTTACGTGCCTGTAAGTGAGATTTGCCGAAAATTTTCATAACACATCAAGGAAATTGAGGAACAACGCTTCTCGGCACACAGAGCTAAGATCGCTATGTACGCAAGTTTCCTTCGTTCGGAACGACTTAGTTACGTGCCTGTAAGCGAGATTTGCCGAAAATTTTCATAACACATCAAGGAAATTGAGGAACAACGCTTCTCGGCACACAGAGCTAAGATCGCTATGTACGCAAGTTTCCTTCGTTCGGAACGACTTAGTTACGTGCCTGTAAGTGAGATTTGCCGAAAATTTTCATAACACATCAAGGAAATTGAGGAACAACGCTTCTCGGCACACAGAGCTAAGATCGCTATGTACGCAAGTTTCCTTCGTTCGGAACGACTTAGTTACGTGCCTGTAAGTGAGATTTGCCGAAAATTTTCATAACACATCAAGGAAATTGAGGAACAACGCTTCTCGGCACACAGAGCTAAGATCGCTATGTACGCAAGTTTCCTTCGTTCGGAACGACTTAGTTACGTGCCTGTAAGTGAGATTTGCCGAAAATTTTCATAACACATCAAGGAAATTGAGGAACAACGCTTCTCGGCACACAGAGCTAAGATCGCTATGTACGCAAGTTTCCTTCGTTCGGAACGACTTAGTTACGTGCCTGTAAGTGAGATTTGCCGAAAATTTTCATAACACATCAAGGAAATTGAGGAACAACGCTTCTCGGCACACAGAGCTAAGATCGCTATGTACGCAAGTTTCCTTCGTTCGGAACGACTTAGTTACGTGCCTGTAAGTGAGATTTGCCGAAAATTTTCATAACACATCAAGGAAATTGAGGAACAACGCTTCTCGGCACACAGAGCTAAGATCGCTATGTACGCAAGTTTCCTTCGTTCGGAACGACTTAGTTACGTGCCTGTAAGTGAGATTTGCCGAAAATTTTCATAACACATCAAGGAAATTGAGGAACAACGCTTCTCGGCACACAGAGCTAAGATCGCTATGTACGCAAGTTTCCTTCGTTCGGAACGACTTAGTTACGTGCCTGTAAGTGAGATTTGCCGAAAATTTTCATAACACATCAAGGAAATTGAGGAACAACGCTTCTCGGCACACAGAGCTAAGATCGCTATGTACGCAAGTTTCCTTCGTTCGGAACGACTTAGTTACGTGCCTGTAAGCGAGATTTGCCGAAAATTTTCATAACACATCAAGGAAATTGAGGAACAACGCTTCTCGGCACACAGAGCTAAGATCGCTATGTACGCAAGTTTCCTTCGTTCGGAACGACTTAGTTACGTGCCTGTAAGTGAGATTTGCCGAAAATTTTCATAACACATCAAGGAAATTGAGGAACAACGCTTCTCGGCACACAGAGCTAAGATCGCTATGTACGCAAGTTTCCTTCGTTCGGAACGACTTAGTTACGTGCCTGTAAGTGAGATTTGCCGAAAATTTTCATAACACATCAAGGAAATTGAGGAACAACGCTTCTCGGCACACAGAGCTAAGATCGCTATGTACGCAAGTTTCCTTCGTTCGGAACGACTTAGTTACGTGCCTGTAAGTGAGATTTGCCGAAAATTTTCATAACACATCAAGGAAATTGAGGAACAACGCTTCTCGGCACACAGAGCTAAGATCGCTATGTACGCAAGTTTCCTTCGTTCGGAACGACTTAGTTACGTGCCTGTAAGTGAGATTTGCCGAAAATTTTCATAACACATCAAGGAAATTGAGGAACAACGCTTCTCGGCACACAGAGCTAAGATCGCTATGTACGCAAGTTTCCTTCGTTCGGAACGACTTAGTTACGTGCCTGTAAGTGAGATTTGCCGAAAATTTTCATAACACATCAAGGAAATTGAGGAACAACGCTTCTCGGCACACAGAGCTAAGATCGCTATGTACGCAAGTTTCCTTCGTTCGGAACGACTTAGTTACGTGCCTGTAAGTGAGATTTGCCGAAAATTTTCATAACACATCAAGGAAATTGAGGAACAACGCTTCTCGGCACACAGAGCTAAGATCGCTATGTACGCAAGTTTCCTTCGTTCGGAACGACTTAGTTACGTGCCTGTAAGCGAGATTTGCCGAAAATTTTCATAACACATCAAGGAAATTGAGGAACAACGCTTCTCGGCACACAGAGCTAAGATCGCTATGTACGCAAGTTTCCTTCGTTCGGAACGACTTAGTTACGTGCCTGTAAGTGAGATTTGCCGAAAATTTTCATAACACATCAAGGAAATTGAGGAACAACGCTTCTCGGCTCACAGAGCTAAGATCGCTATGTACGCAAGTTTCCTTCGTTCGGAACGACTTAGTTACGTACCTGTAAGTGAGATTTGCCGAAAATTTTCATAACACATCAAGGAAATTGAGGAACAACGCTTCTCGGCACACAGAGCTAAGATCGCTATGTACGCAAGTTTCCTTCGTTCGGAACGACTTAGTTACGTGCCTGTAAGTGAGATTTGCCGAAAATTTTCATAACACATCAAGGAAATTGAGGAACAACGCTTCTCGGCACACAGAGCTAAGATCGCTATGTACGCAAG
>JAXRKO010000575.1:0-34648 GCA_037039905.1 Formica aserva
TGCGAGTTTAACATATATATCAAACAACTTGTTTCTACTTGTAAGCTTTTCTTTAAACAGCACGATAACTTAATTGTAATTCGTGCTGATAAGGGAAATATCACTGTTGTACTTGATAAACAAGAATATTTCCATAAGATTGAGGAGTTACTCATGGATACTAACACCTATAATATAATTAAAAAAGACCCAACCAAAAATCTCACTTCTAGTTTACGCGACTTACTGTCAAGATGGAGAGATTCAGAATTTATTTCTCCTTCGACATACAGATCACTATATTGTAGTGACGGCATTTTACCAAAAGCATACGGACTTCCTAAGGTCCACAAACCTGGTTGTCCGTTCCGCATAATTATTTCATCGGTCAATAGCCCACTATATTTTTTAGCTTCTTTTTTACATCGCATTATGTTTAAATATTTTCCTAAGGCCCACAGCCACGTTATTAATAGTTTTGATTTGGTCAAAAAACTTTCTGACATTAGCATTGACAACAATTTTTTATTAGTATCGTTGGATGTAATTTCATTATTCACCAACGTTCCAATTGAGATGGCAATCCACAGTGTCTCAACAAGATGGGAACATATTTCCGGGAATTGTAATATTCCTAAATCGGAATTTCTTATTGCAGTCAGAATGATTTTAGACTCTACCTTTTTTACATTCAATGGGATTTTTTATAAACAAACTTTCGGTACGCCCATGGGTTCTCCTCTTTCTCCTATTATTGCCGACATCGTGCTACAAGATTTAGAAACACGAGCCCTTGAATCTCTTAAGTTTACTCCCCCGTTTTATGTCAGATATGTCGACGATGTTGCCCTTGCGGTTCCCGCTTCCTCTCTTAACCACACCCTACAGACTTTTAATGCTTTCCATCCGAGATTACAGTTTACTGTTGAGATTGGAGAGAAGAATAGACTGAATTTTTTGGACATCACCATGATCGTTGAGGGTGACTGCTTGATTTTCGATTGGTACCGTAAGCCTACGTTTTCCGGTAGATATTTGCATTTTCGGTCTAACCATCCCCTCTGTCAAAAAAGGGGCACCATAATTGGTCTTATTGACAGGGTCTTTTTGTTATCACACCCTCGCTTTCATCAAAACAATTTTAAATTGATCATCGAAATATTGTTGGATAACGGCTATCCAATAAATTTTATTTTCCGCGTTTTACATGAACGTCTGAAACATCTACTTCACAGGACTAGTTATAATTCGGGAAATACTACATGAAAAAGAAAATGCTTCATTTTTTACAATTCCGTATGTTCCTGTGATATCTGATCAATTTAAAAAAATCACGGGTGATTTAAACGTTAGGCTATCTTATCAGAGTTTCAATAAATTGAATTCTCTGATTAAAGTACATAAAGACCCTTGTCCTTTGATGGCCCGTCAAAATGTCATATACAAAATTGACTGTAATGATTGTGATGCCTCTTATGTTGGTCAGACAAAACGACAATTGAATACACGTATTACAGAGCATAAAAATCATATCAGGAGAAATACGAGCAACCACTCAGTGATTACCGAACATAGAATAAATTTCAACCATAATTTTGATTGGGATGGGGTCAGAGTCTTAGACACCGAACCTCAATTACGCAGGCGATTAATTTCTGAAATTCTTTACATAAAAAGGCAGAAGAACGGCTTGAATTTGCAGATGGACACGGAAACTCTTCCTGATATGTATCTTACGGTGCTTGATAAGCTTCCCAGGATTTGATTTTGGCTTTTATTTAATGTAATGACATAATTTAATGACAAATTCTTGGTTATTATATTAATTTTATATTTTTAACGTATTCCCTTTATTTTTATTTGCGTGATTGTTTACCATTCTTACATTTATGTTTTTTGTATCTTGTTGTTTTACTTATAATTTTTTACTTTGACTTTATTATTCCGACTTTTATTATTATGACATACATTGTTTGTTAATTTTCTTTTTATTATTGTTATGACAGTTATTATTTTTTGATCAGTTTCTTGTCACCGTATTATGTTTGATCGTTGTCATTTCGCAGCCGAATAGCTAGTGAGTTAGTCTTACTTTTTATTAATCTTAACTTTATTAGTATACCATCACTCAATATGTGGAACGTGAATTTTGGCCGTGAGTTTCAACTTTGTGCTTTTGTATTATTTAAATTTGTGCGAGTCTCTCACATCTTCCTACGCAATTAACAGGCCCAGTATGGATAGACTTGAGAATTTTTAATCCGAATTTTTAAGCCATCTTCACTACTACACGAAGGATTCATTATTGTGGAATGCGAAGATGACGAGAGATTTTGAGCTCTTACTTTCTTTTTAAGTCCGTTTATATCATGTTGCGTTAAGTTGCGTCAGTTTAATTAATTTCTTTGCGCTGAAGATGACCCAAATAAAGGGTCGAAACGTACGTCATTTGAATTTATATTAATCTATATTAATTTATATTAATTATTAACATTGTGCGCACTATTTACCGCGCGTGGCTCTAATTGCCTTTTTATATATTATATTTAATTTTATTATCGAGAGCCTTTACTTATATGTATTTTATTTATTATAGTGTTTTGGAAAGCTCTCGACATAAGTTATAAGAATATGCAATGAAAAATGGGGGTTTCCATTTAAGAAATTGAAAGTGACCTTCATGTGACCTTCAAATGACTATCCAAGGTCACATCAATGACACCATCTTATGTCCCTCTTCGAACCAAACAACTTTTGTCTGAAATGTTTTTCCGTATCTTCCATATTTTTCGAGATATTTGACTGGCTCTTTTAAAATGGACCACCCTGTATATCAAGAGACACGGTAGTGTCTCGCTCCAAGTCATGCGCAGCAACAGTGAGGCACCCCGTGTATCTTTACGCGAGTCGGCTAGTTGAAGGGTATCTTAGTTCATCGAACCTCAATAACGGCTGAACCGATTGATGTTTTAATAAGCTTAATCGAAAGCTTGAGTTTGTTTTATATTCTGAAAATATTTTTACTTTTCCTCTACGTATCCTATAAATGAAGATATTATAATCCAAAGTCTCAATGTATAACATTTTTACTAAGAAACGTCTCCATCGTCACAGCCGCCCAAGCCCCTAATGCGCATGTGTACAAGAAGTTGTACGGTTCGAACATTCGACATAAGATTGCGCTAGCGGCGCTTCTACTGCTTGCATCCATATCAGCTTTTGACAGATATAGGTTAATAGGTTTGCAATGCAATAGTGCAATGTTATATAGCGTTGCACGCTTTCATTTATAAAAAAGTGAAGCAACAAAATTCTTCGTAATACTCGTGGTTAGTTGGATCAGGTAATGAATACACACACATACACACACACACACATATCTGATAGTAAATGTATATAGAATAGAATATAAACATCCTGTCATTAATGTATAGAATATTTTCATATCTTATTTATAGAGAAAAATAAAATATTGCGAAAGTAATTTATGCTATGTGTAAAAACAAAACATCGCATTACATATAAAAATATTCTATATTTATGATAAGAAAGAGATATATGTATTTTATAATATGTTTATTATAAGATATATGTGTGTTTGTATTCTATATCTGATTCAACTATCCACAAGTATCACAAAGAATTTTGCAGCTTCACCTTTTTATAAATGAAAGAGTGCTACGCTATATAATATTGCAGTCTGGAAAATTAACTTATACCTGTCAAAAGCCACTATGGATAACTGCGAGGAGTTATCGATATAGACATTCATATCAGTTAATATAGATATACACATCAAGAATACATATTTGAGTGCATTTGTCAAACGAGTGGCATATAGTTTGTCATATATTTATTTGTCATGCACTATATGCAGCTACAGATAAATATAAATAACATTGATGAAACGCAGTCTGTAAGGTTAAATCTCTATTTATTTTTTTAAATAATTTATAAATATACATTTATTTTTCAGTGGAACTAGAAGAATTTTCCAAGCTGTTGATAAGATGTTGACAAAGCCTGTGGCAAAATGTTTATTGCAAACCAACATTTTGTAATCAATTCTTGTTGCGATGCTAATGCATCGCTTGAAATAGATGAAGCATGTTTTAGTATAGTTAATGAATATAATAGATCTGTTACATGGTATTTTTCCATTTGTCAGAATGCTATTTGGTATATATATTTGGTAAATAAAATTTAATATTTAACTGACATTATCGATAATTTTGTTGTGTTTAACATTTAGAGAAAGATTGGTTACAATATGTTGATTTGCAATAGACGTGTTGTAGCAAACTTTGTCAAAAACTTAACAGCTTGAAAAATGTTTCTAGTTCCATTGAAAAATAAATGTATTTATAAATTTATTATAAAAATTTATAAATTATTAAAAAAAAATAAATAGAAATAGAAATAAAATATAAATAGAAATTTATAAGATTTATTGATATTAATCTTACAGACTATGTTTTACTAATGTTACTTATATCTGTAGCTGCATATGATGCATGACAAATAACTATATGATGACAATCATTTGACAAATACATTTGAATACACTGTAGTCCTTTTTACATCTTTTGCTTTTGATATAATCAGGATACAAGACAGATTAGTTAGATAATTTATAGCACAGCACAAGCATATAGTAATATATTTTAATTTTGATTATAGTATTTTTTTTTAAAAGAACGTAACATTTATCACTTTTATAAAAGTACTTGATTTGTTTAATCTGTCTAGTAGATATGTAGCATACACATCATTTTTACACTAATTGCTTGTGCTGTGTATACCTGACTAGCCTGTCTCGTAGATATGTAGAATACATACATCATAAATTATATTATAATTTATATATTATAACTCATATTATAACTTTATATATAATTAGCAAGGTTTATTCTAATCTTAAAAATTTAAAAAAAAAGGAACGTTACATTTATCAGTTTCATATCAATAAAATTAAGATCTTAAATATTTAAAAAAAGAAACATAACATCAATCACTTTTTAATTTATATTTAAATTACAATATAAGTTATAATATAATATAAATTATATAAGTTATGTGTGTATTCTATATATTTACGAGACAGATTAGTTAGGAAATTTATAGTATAGCACAAGCGTATAGTATCAATCAAAGAAATGAAAGAGTTGCTTTTATAATTCAGAAATATAATAGATGTATTCATTTAATCTGATTGCAGAAATAAGATAATATATAACACACAGTAAAAAAAAATGATATAATTGCTAAAAAATTACCTTTTTTTAAAAAAAGTGAAAAAAAGGCGCCAAGTGCACGCGCACAAGCGCCTTTCGCTATAAAAATACTCTTATACAAAATAGTGTTATTTCAATTTGTTGTGAAAAATTCTTATACAAAATAGTGTTATTTTAATACAAAAACACTGTCATATTCAAACTAAAAAACTGTTTTACAAAATAGTTGTTTTAATATTCTACAAAAATAGTGATATAAAAATATTGCGCCAATTAATAAAAATTTATTTTACAAAATTCATTTATTATTATTTCTAATATTAAAAATTGCAATGTGATCAAAATAGTGGAATATATTTAAGTGAAAAAAATTTTTAATTCAAAAGACAAATTTAAGTATAAAATAACTTTTCAATTAGAGAAAAACTTGGCGCTGTTAAATTCAAAATATAAATAACACGTTAATTAGATTAGCATATATTCAATTTAGCAGCGTCAAGTTTTTCTCTAATTGAAAAGTTATTTTATACTTAAATTTGTCTTTTGAATTAAAAATTTTTTTCACTTAAATATATTCCACAATTTTGATCACATTGCAATTTTTAATATTAGAAATAATAATAAATGAATTTTGTAAAATAATTTTTTATTAATTGGCGCAATATTTTTATATCACTATTTTTGTAGAATATTAAAACAACTATTTTGTAAAACAGTTTTTTAGTTTGAATATGACAGTGTTTTTGTATTAAAATAACACTATTTTGTATAAGAATTTTTCACAACAAATTGAAATAACACTATTTTGTATAAGAGTATTTTTATAGCGAAAGGCGTTTGTGCTCGTGCACTTGGCGCCTTTTTTTCACTTTTTTTAAAAAAAGGTAATTTTTTAGCAATTAATTATACGCGAATAGTTTGTTACGAATATATCTCAAATTATTCTTTTGTGTTTTATTGAATCCTTTTCGTAATGGCTACGATAACGTGCTTACCTCAGGAGGTGATTACCATTATTCTCGGCTACAATGATATCAGCGTTGAGGATATTATTAACTTCAGATGTGTATGCAAGCAATTCCGGTGGGCAGCCAAATATAACAAGTACATGAAAAAAAAGTTTTCTCAGAGGTAATTTTTTATAATTTTATTTCAATAATCTGTCACGCACAATGTATCACTTCTGCAAAAAATATAAAATATAATATACAAAAATAAAATAAATAAAAAATATTAAAAATATAATATAATAAAACAAACAGATAGACTCTAATAATCAACACAAAAGCGGGTAGGAAAATGGGCTAATGAGAGATACAGAAAACAGAATGCAAACAATAATCTTCAAAAAATTTTCTTTAAAATTGTTAAATTTATTCCCTTTAATAAATAAAAAAATGTTTTAAAGATAACTGCTCGCCCCTCTTTTCAGCGTTTTGGGTCTTTAGACCGTTGACCTACCCATTATTATTTTATAACAAAAAAATATAATATAATATAAATATAATATATATACAATATGTAATATAATAAAAAAGAATAAATATTAAAAAGTAGAAATTTTTATTTTATTAACACAATTATTTGATTTTATTATTTTATTATTTTTATTTTATTAGTTTAATTATTTTATTTTATAGTTTTATTAATTATTTTGTTATACTACTGTTACATAAATATCGAATATGTAAAAGTTAAATAATTTGTTATAGTTATGTAATAAGACTATAACGTAATTACAGCTTTTTTTTATTGAATTTACTATTGTACATTCTTATTTATTATTAGTGCCAAATTTAATTACGATTTAAAATTACAGATAATATATTTTATATTTTCTGCCTTAAAAAACAGATAGATTGATATTTTGATTGATACAATGAATATTATGCACTTTAAAAAATATATTACTGTAAATATTTATTATTGTTGCAATAGCACTATTATTAATCACGCTTCATTAGTGTACATTGTGAAGCGAGGGGGGGATTTAAGGCGGGAGGAGGCACGAACCAAGCATCCATCTCTTCCGTGGCAGCGGCACTGTCATATCTGTGTAGGGCGTTTACACACTTCCTCAGCCCGACAAATAATTGTTAGAAAACAATATTTGCGGGTCTGAAAAAATATGCGAGGTACAAGTGGCTGAATCGGGAATCGAACCCGAGTCTTTCGCTTTCCGGGCAACTGCTCTTACCACTGAGCTATTCAGACCTCACACCTTACGCCACTCTAACACAGTACATACGACTCCAGAGCGATGTTGGAATCTCGCTCCATGGATGCAGTGCCGATTGCCACGGAGAGACGAAATCCCCAGCACGTCTCCAGAGCGGTCCAATCATATCAAACGATTGAAAATTGGCGCCCGTAGCCGCTCAGCGATGAGTCTTGACTCGTCACCAGTATGAATGGAAGCCTCCTCGAGTAGTCGTCCATCCTAAACCACTACGCCTAAGCAGCCCCCTCTTCTGCTCCCAATTAATAATACGATCTTCCACCGTCACCACGTGGTGGATCTAGTGGACAGATTACCAGCACTTATGTTAAAACGGTCGAGATTTCGATACTGGGGGCTCTCGTTCTTTTGTGGCTTTTACTTCCTCAACAACGGAAACACAGTCACATATACGTGCACTCTGTCCCCTTACAGCTGGCATTGTAGAGAGACTTTTTTCATTCGGATATTTTGAGAGCACCGCGACCATATCACGTTAGATTTCTGTGTTTATAATTTGACTGAAGATAGTTCGAAACAGGAATCGACACGTTTTGTTAATTTGCAACTAAAGATGATATCCTTAAGGAATGTGATTACACTTTATTTACCACGCTCTGGCTCTCACTTGCCCAGTTATTTATTTTATGAGATTAATTACACTGTTTAGTGTAATTTTCAAAAAGTTGTTAAAATATTTTTTTTTCCAATTTTAGATGGTCTTTTGCGAAGAAACTTTACGACAAACAGTTTAAGGAAAATGAGCACGAAAATTCTAAAGAGAATGAACAGAAGAATATAAAAAGTTCAAACTTTATGGAAACAGGCACAAATTGTGTGAGAGAATTAAAGAATTATGTGTCTCAAATACTTAATGAACATTATAATAACAATGAAACAATCGATAATTTAATAAAATTTTATCGCATATTTCATTTAGATAAACATTTAATAAATAACATTGTTGATATTGTTTATAAGCCTGAAAATATCATAACACTTTCTTTCTTCATTGATGAGATTAGAAACCTGCTTATACAATTTCCACGGTAGGATTCTCAATATAAATTATAGTGATATTAATTTTATAAACTAATGTACATATTGCACAGTTAATATGTAAATTTTTCAGAAGAACTGGTTGCGATCTAACCGAAAGATATTGCAATATAAAAATGTTTCACTTTATGAGGCAAAGTTTGGTGAGAAAGAAGTTGTATAGATACACAAATCAATCTTATAAAAATCAGCTTTTGGAACGGATTGTTACTATGGCGGCACAATGGTTTCAACCCGAAGAGGATGTCTTTTACTCGAGCGTCAAAGCATCACTAGATAATATCGCATTAGAAGTACTGGATTTCCTCAAGGAAAAACATCCCGACCATTCGATATTCTCGACGTCCGCTGAAATTTTTTCATATTGGGAAAACAACAATATCGACGATAATCATTGGAACGAAGCAGAAGGGACGCAGATTATGGACACACTCGAGAAATATACACTTGGCAAATTTCGACCATGCAAATGGAAAATGTCTTCCAACACAAAGTTGGAATACATGTGTATAGATAATGTAAGTTATTATAGATTATTATATATGATAACTTACTTAATTATGGCTAATTATATGCTGTAAGCATGACCATATATTTGATACATCTTAAAAAAATATTCTCGCTCTAATTAATTTCTTTATTATAATTTTTGGCATAGGTCTTAAAAAATAAATATGGCCAAGAATTAATTTTATTAATAATAATATATCACAGCGTCGCCAGAAGACTTGATCTACGTTGCGATGTAATACGTTTAGGTTCTCCTACTTCTCACGTCTTTATCGTTTGGAAACCAAACTTGTTGCTTGCTTAGGTATAGGGTTGGCTCCGGCGAATACTCGCCATACGGCCATAAACTGGTTATAGGTACTATATAGGATAATGTAAGAACAGTTGTGTATATATGTAAAACTTGTTTTTGAGTAAATTCTCTTAGGGAAAGAGAGAAGGAAGGAATTTTTGTGAGGTGATAGGAAAGTAAAAATGGGAAAGCGCAGGCCAGGGTCGAGTCGGGAATCGAACCCGAGATCTCTGGGATGTGGGTCAGGCGCGCTACGCACTGAGCCACCAGAGGCCCCAACCAAACTTGTAAGTATAATATTAGAATTGGACTTATATCTGAACTATTCGGTATTTATCTTTATACTTTTATCATACGCACACATATGTATACAGTCTTTTATTGTTTACAGTATAATTCAAGAAATGCAAGATGTTTTAACATAAGTTCTAAGAAATTCTTGCCTTATTATCTTGGTGTCAGGGAACTGCTATACAGGATGCATTCAAATTTTGAATACCTCGATGAGTTAAGAGTTGGACGGGTTAGCAATTACTCATACATTTTATTAAGTTCAACACTAATCAATAAACTTGTAATCTTGGCAAAGATATGAGTCAATGAAACACGTTTAATAAGCAGAAAGAATTATACAATATTTGATTTTTTCATTTGTAATCAGAGATCTGTTCACACGTTTAATCTTAGCTCATGTTTAATCCTTATTTTCAGTTTTGCCAAGAATTAATATTGTTAGCATTGGTAAACAGTAACCGATATAATAACGTTTTTGGGTTTATGCCGGATGGATCGATTCAATTGGTTGGATACGACAGTATAAATGTGGTATGTTAGCACGATATATATCATATATATTAATATGGGAAATAATAACAGAAAAAAATCTTTAAAGTTTCTTTGATAACACATGCACAATCACATATGAATTATAATTATCTATAATTTAATTAGCTGTAATTTAACTAGCTACAGAAATCTATTTAGGAATTATTTGATAAGAAATATTAATTAAAGTCTGATCTTATACTTTTCAGCTCAGCCTTCGCGTTAAAAACACAGATCTATATACAAGACCAAAGGACGTAAAATTTGCAGTTGGTATGATAGTGACACATCAACCTACAGATTGTGCCGGCGTAATAGTAAGATGGCACCGACATCTTGATAGACATTTTGTTACATTCTCCGCAAAGAATGTGCCGAGTCCTTATATGCACATATGTGAATTGCCGTTGAATCATTGTCGTAATTGTTATTTTATAAAGAAACAAACAAATTACATAATTCTTACCGAAAATAATAAAATGTGTTATGTGGAAGAAGGTATGCATATCAGCAGACTATTTAAAATTATATTTGTTTATTCTGCGAGCTTATCTCTCTTTTTGTACACAAAATAAAATAACATTTTATTTTATTTTGGTTTATTTTGTTTCTTTTTTTAATTTAATTATTTTATTTATTTTAGTTATTATTTTATTAATTATCTTATTTCATTTGTTATTTTGTTTATTTTAGTTATCATAAATCTATTTTTTATTTGCATTTTTTATTTTAGATGCTATAACTTTAAAACGCCGAGATGGATCGATAATAATGAAATAGGTCGCTATTTTTATAAATTCGAGGGCACGCATTACGTAACAAATAAAATGCTGGCGAAACTTTACCCGCAGGATACAGCTATAACTGCACAGCAACATTGCAGTAATATTGCAGCAACATTGCAACATAGAAGCAATATTGATGCATCTTCACGTAATAAATGTTTTTCTCTATTGCTTCTCGTATGTTTTCTCGTCCTTCAATTTTTATTTTTTGGTGATATATTCGTAAACCTGTAACGATACCGTTACCAGCCTCGCGGGCCGACCAGCCGCCCGCAATTCTGAGGCTCGGCGCCAATGGCGCCCCTAAGCTCCCACACCCGTGTCGCGGCCCCACCGCGGGGCCACCCCACCGCGCACCGACTCGCACGAGTGGGAGGCCGGCCGCCGGTATATAAGGCGCTCCGGCGAGCGTAGCGTTACCAGTTCCCGATCCCGAGTCCTACCTAGTACAACTCCTGATCCGAAACCTATACCGCGTTACACCAGGCTACGGGCTACCCGTAGTTACGCCGGGCTACCCGGTTGCTGGGACGGCGCACCCTGATACCTAGCGTTACACCAGGTCACGGGCTACCCGTGGTTATGCCGGGCTACCCGGTTGCTGGGACGGCGCATCCTACCCCGCGTTAAACCAGGTCACGGGCTACCCGTGGTTATGCCGGGCTACCCGGTTGCTGGGACGGCGCATTCTCGATCCTTCGCGTTAAACCAGGTCACGGGCTACCCGTGGTTATGCCGGGCTTCCCGGTTGCTGGGACGGCGCACTCTTAGTTTATAAGACCGTATCGCGCTCCGCGCACCGTTCAACCTGGACGGCCGTTTGTATAGATCGCGACCGTTTCCACCGTAAGACCACTTTGGTCTCCGTGTATCCTTCCGTCTAAATACCGCGACCCGTTAAACTGTAATACCGCTCTGTTGTAAGACCGTTGTACATACCGTAACCAGTAAGACCGCTCCGGTCTCCGCGTCCTGATAGACTCTAGCACCGTTTGTATATACCGCGACCTGTTCCTATTGTAAGACCGCATTGTATATACCGCGACCTGTCCGTATTGTAAAACCGCACTGTATATATCGCGCCTTCTGACTATAGAGTTAATTAGAGATTAGGATTCCCGCTAAGTGTCGCGCCGATTCCACCTTCACACACGGCCTTCAGACTACGAAGGAGCGTCAGTCCTTTTAAGGATAGAACGCCGAGAACGCCGACGCCTCGTCCTTTTAAGGATAAGGCCGCCAGGCAGTTGGAACTACATTGAAGGCCCCGCGACCCCGTAGCATTTAAGATCTGTTCTGTCCGCCTAGAATAACCATAGTTTACTTGCATGCAAACCTCGCGATTGCCGAACACAGCCGCTTGAGCCACGCTCGCTACCCGAGCTCCACGCGCACCAACCGCACGCGAAACTCTGTACGCACCGCGTTTGCATATCGCATTGTGAATAACAACCGCTCACGCGCGAAACTCTGTACGCATCGTTCCCGCCTGCTGCATTGTACATAGCTTTCAGTGTTAAATATCAATTATAATAACCGCTTGAATAAACCTAATTAGTTAAACCGCTTATACCGAGGTAAAGTAAGTTGGAGTTTCCCCCTTCTCCCGAATCCTGGCACCGGCGAGCCTTAATCCGCGGCGTACGGGAAAGGTGAACCGTTACATGGCGCCCGAACAGGGACCTGACTAGTCTAGTGGAGACTCCAGCTCGCTCAAGCCTACCTAGATGCCCGCGTGGGTAAATAACTTGAAAAAAGACGCGGTAATTAAATTACTGGCCAAGCACGGACTCGAAACCGTAGGCACCCTTGACGAGCTACGCCGACAGCTCCGTCGTTTTGTTACCGATAACCCGACTCTTTTCGCGTCCCACCCCACGACCCCCGAAGACACCAAGATGCCACTATCAAATGAAGGCCCGACCGCCGGCACGACCGGAGCAACCACCGTCGACCCGGCTAAGGCCATGAATCAAATCCGGAAGTGGGGGTGCCACTTCGACGGGAAGGACCCGCTAGCGTTCCTGGAACGCATCGACGAGCTGAAACGAGGATACAGCTACAACGACGAGCAGTTGCTCTTGGGGCTACCCGAACTTCTTCGCGGCGAACCACTGATGTGGTACCGCAACTGCCGCCATAACTGGACCCTGTGGGCCGAGTTTTGTCGGGACTTCCGCGCCCAGTATCTGCCCAGTGAGTACTCATACCAACTAAGGAGTACGATCCAAGGGCGGAAGCAGCAACCACGTGAGGCGTTCCAACAATTCGCCACTGAGGTGATGACCCTCATGCGACGCGCAGGCGGCTACACGCCCCAAGACCAGCTCGAGCAGCTGTACGCCAACATGCGCCCGGAATATCGCCTCTACATCCGAAGAGGCGAGATTACCAACACTAGCGCGCTCAGCGCCCGAGTCACCGATATCGAGGTGATCGAAAACCTGCGTCGGCAGGAGGAGCGTAAGACTCCAGGACCGACGGTGGCAGCCGCTGCCTACAGCCGAGATGACTGCTGCTGGAGATGCAAGCAGCGAGGACACACCCGGCAGGATTGCCGCCGACCGCCGAGAAAGTTTTGCTCCCGGTGCGGGAAAGACGGGGTTTTGACTCGAGATTGTCATCCCCCGGCGGGAAACGGACCGCGGGCCGGCACTGTCGCGGCCAGTACCCAGCCCGAGTCCGAGTAGAATTTACTCCGAGACCGCACATACAGGTCCGTGTTGTCCGCCGAACAATACGGGCCCTGCTCGATTCCGGTTCGGAAGTTTCGTTTATCAGCACCGAAACCGTCGACCGCCTAAAGATCCGCACACGTCGTCCAGACACCGTGGCTAAGCACGTTAACTTAGCGGATGGGACGCGGATCCCCATCACCAGAGTTCTCACACTCCCCATCACCGTACAGGGGGAGACTATCCGGCACCAGTTCTCCGTTCTGCCGAGCCTGAGTAGCCCCATGTTGATAGGCGTAGATCTATGGGCCAAATTGCGAATCACGCTGCCACCACCGCCGCCGCCAAACGAACCGACTGGCAACCCGACCACCCTGGGAGTCATAACCGTCGGCAGCACCGCTGGGAGATCCGAGGAAACCCAGCGCCTGGAAAGGTTTTTAGCGATCGAATTACCAAAGTTCGAGCGGGTTCAAGGGCCAACCGATCGGGTACAACACCACATCCGATTAAAGCCCGGACCCGCCATCAAACAACGATATCGCCCACGTAATCCGGCGATGCAGGCCATAATTGACCAGGAAGTGCAAACGATGGAGAAGGAGGGAATCATCGAGCCCTCAACTAGCGCCTGGAGCTCTCCAATCGTCCTGGTCAAGAAGAAGGAAGGGGCCTACCGATTTTGTATTGACTATCGGAAACTGAACGCGGCATCCGAGAAAGACGCCTATCCGCTGCCGCACATCACGGCCACGCTGGATAAGCTACGTGGAGCTAAATACCTGTCCACCCTCGATCTGAAAAGCGGATATTGGCAGGTGCCTCTCACACCGCAAAGCCGGCCGGCGACCGCATTTACCGTGCCGGGCCGTGGCCTGATGCAGTTCAGGGTGATGCCCTTTGGCCTGCACTCGGCACCCGCTACCTTCCAGAGATTGCTCGATTCGATACTCGGCCCAGAACTCGAACCGCACGTCCTCGTATACCTCGACGATATTATTATCGCTAGCCGCACATTCGAGGACCACCTACGGCATCTATCCGAGGTCTTTCGTCGCCTGCGCCAGGCACGGCTCCGTCTCAATCCGGATAAGTGCCACTTCTGCCGGACGAGCCTCCGCTACCTCGGGCACGTTATTGACCGCCGGGGTATCCGTACCGACCCCGAGAAAGTGAGCGCCGTCGCGAATTGGCCAGCACCGACCACCGTGAAAAAAGTACGCCAGTTTCTGGGAGTGGCCTCGTGGTACAGGCGCTTTATCGCCGACTTTTCGACCCTCGCCGCACCTCTCACCAGGCTGACCCATAAGAAGGTCAAATGGACCTGGACGGACCACGAGGAAGCCGCTTTCCGAGGGCTAAAGAAAGCCCTGACCACCGCGCCGGTCCTGGCTTGTCCAGATTTCGCGAGGCCATTTGTTCTCCAAACTGACGCCAGCGCACATGGTCTGGGGGCCGTATTAACCCAACACCTTGACGAGGGAGAGCGAGTCATCGCCTACGCCAGCCGAACCCTCAACACCGCGGAGCGTAATTACAGCGCTACCGAGTTGGAATGCCTGGCAGTCGTTTGGGGCATCCGGAGGATGCGAGAGTATCTTGAGGGCTACCGCTTCACGGTCCTGACCGACCACCAGGCCCTCCGTTGGCTGCAGCGAATCGAGGAACCTACCGGCCGCCTGGGACGATGGATATTCGAGCTTCAGCAGCACGACTTTGATATCCAGTACCGCCGAGGGGCCCTTAACCGGGTAGCCGATGCCCTGTCTCGTACGCCAGAGGCCAACGCGGTCACGCGACAGCCAACGTGCCGCTGGTACCGCCGCATGCTCGCGGAGGTAGAGTCGCGGCCAGCCGACTTTCCAGACTACGAGGTGCGGGGCGGGCAACTCCGGCGACATATCCTGCACGACCTGGATTTTGGGGAAACACCGACCGAAGACCAGTGGAAGCAGTGCGTCCCCACCGAACAGCGTCTACCCTTGCTCGGCCGGCTGCACGACGATCCGGCAGCCGGACACCTCGGCATCGCGAAGACCATCGCTCGCATCGCGCCGCTATACTATTGGCCAGGCATGTTCCGAGACATTACCAGATATGTCCGGAAGTGCCCGACGTGCATAGCACACAAGGCCTCACAACAGCGACCGGCCGGGACTCTACGCGCGACCGCTTGTACCGCCCCCTGGCAGCAGGCCGCCGTCGACTTGGTCGGACCACTACCCCGATCCACAAAGGGGCATACTTGGCTGCTGACCATCCAAGATCGATTCAGCAAATGGCTAGAGATGGTTCCATTACGCCGGGCCACCGCTGAGAATCTGGCGCATGCCGTGACTCAACGGCTCATATATCGGCACGGGTGCCCAACAACGCTGGTCTCCGATAATGGGACCCAGTTTACGTCCCAGCGATTCAAGACGCTCCTTGCCGCCTTCGGGATCGCGCACCGCAAATCGCCCGTCTATGCGCCCCAGTGCAACCCGGTCGAGCGGGCCAACCGCACGGTAAAGACAATGATCGCGCAGTATGTGGGGAAGCAGCACCGAAACTGGGATGAGCGGATAGTCGCGCTACAATTCGCGATCAACACCGCGAGACACGAGGCCACCGGATACACCCCGGCGTACATTATACACGGGCGCGAATTGGCACGACCCCACCCGGAGGACCGGAGACCGCCGGCTCCCGCTCCAAGTCCGGACGTCAACCGGAAACGGCTCGAAGAGGCCTTCGAGGTGGTCCGTATACACCTGGCTCGCGCGTTCCAACGACAGGAACGCCATTATAATCTGCGTCGGCGCGACTGGCGCCCTCAGATAGGCGAGCAGGTCTGGAAGAGAGATCGGCCCCTCTCCAGTAAGAGCGGCGCGTTCAACGCTAAGCTAGCACCCAAATACATCGGACCCCTGGAAGTCCGAAAGATCGTATCACCGGTCGTGGTGGACCTCCGCGACGCCCGAGGGAAGTGGCACCGGCACATTCATGTGCAAGACTTAAAACCGGCCCCGGACACCGACGACGAGCGCCCTGAGCCGGAGGATTGAGCCCCGACAACCAGCGCCCCAGTGGAGGAGGACCAGCCACCGCGGGACCCCATCACCGCCCAAACGCCCTCCCATACACGCCCTTCCGCTGCGTCGGCCGTGAGTCAAACCGGGTCACCCTTCGCCCACCGGGAACATCCGTCGGACGTAGATCGTCCCCCCCCCCGCCACCCGGCCCGACCCCCCCGGGTCAACCGAGCCCGCCAAGGCACCCTTTCGCCCGTCGTACTCCCCCGTACGATACCGTCGCTCCAATAGCTTCGTTGAGTCGGCGAGTCATCCGGAGTCAACACCCCCCGCAACCTTGAGCAGCCGAACGAGTACCAAGACGACAGCGCAGCCACGGGACCACACCGCCCCGCCCTCCCACGACCTAATCCCGCGTCGTCCCCGGGACCGAATGTCCGACACCATCCATCGGCTCCGTACCACGACGCCAACAAAGCGACCGCCACCCGCGCGCCATCTCTCGACGGGAACCCAAATTACGGGGCCAGAGGCACCCACGCGTAACCGCGCAATCCGAGTAGTTCACGCGCCCGCCGCCACGCGCCGCATCGAGCGAACCCTAACCCGTAAGTAAAATACCCTTCGACATATTATATAAGACCGGTTAATCTAGCGAGAGAGTATCACTCGCCGAGATGAGCCACCAAACAGCCATCGAAGCGCTTTTTGGGGAGCTGTCTGACAGCTCCGACGAGGCCAATAGGCCGAGACCGCCCAAGCCGCCGGATAAACCGCCGGACGAGCGGAGGGTGACTCGCCCTCCGCGGCCGGGAACCTCGGTGCAGCGGTCCGACGCGGATTGTCGCCGCAAGGCGATAATGCTCGCGAGCCCGCCACCCCCGAGGCCCCGGTCGCGGAGGACGCCATCCACGCCACCGCGCCGTCCACGGCCAGCACGGACCGCCCC
Organism: Formica aserva; assembly: GCA_037039905.1. Classification (NCBI taxonomy): domain Eukaryota; kingdom Metazoa; phylum Arthropoda; class Insecta; order Hymenoptera; family Formicidae; genus Formica; species Formica aserva. The sequence continues at coordinate 17,541 of JAXRKO010000575.1, forward strand.
CCCCGTACGGACCACTACCGTCGGGAGGGACGAACCCGTGTGCGCCGCCGCGACCGTCACCCAAACGGCTCGACCGACCGCGACCACCACGGTCGCTTCACCACCGGCGATCGCGACGGCTTGGGCGACCAGGGCACCGCCACCACCTGTGAAAGTCACCCTAGGCGACGGACACACGGTGGAGGTGCCCTGGAAATACGCGTACGTCACGCGGAAGTATCGGGCCACCACCCCCACCGGCGGTTGGCTCATCCGGTTCGACCGTTACGGTCGGCCCCGGATGAGCCGCCGTTTGCACTAAAGGAGGGGGTGGTGTAACGATACCGTTACCAGCCTCGCGGGCCGACCAGCCGCCCGCAATTCTGAGGCTCGGCGCCAATGGCGCCCCTAAGCTCCCACACCCGTGTCGCGGCCCCACCGCGGGGCCACCCCACCGCGCACCGACTCGCACGAGTGGGAGGCCGGCCGCCGGTATATAAGGCGCTCCGGCGAGCGTAGCGTTACCAGTTCCCGATCCCGAGTCCTACCTAGTACAACTCCTGATCCGAAACCTATACCGCGTTACACCAGGCTACGGGCTACCCGTAGTTACGCCGGGCTACCCGGTTGCTGGGACGGCGCACCCTGATACCTAGCGTTACACCAGGTCACGGGCTACCCGTGGTTATGCCGGGCTACCCGGTTGCTGGGACGGCGCATCCTACCCCGCGTTAAACCAGGTCACGGGCTACCCGTGGTTATGCCGGGCTACCCGGTTGCTGGGACGGCGCATTCTCGATCCTTCGCGTTAAACCAGGTCACGGGCTACCCGTGGTTATGCCGGGCTTCCCGGTTGCTGGGACGGCGCACTCTTAGTTTATAAGACCGTATCGCGCTCCGCGCACCGTTCAACCTGGACGGCCGTTTGTATAGATCGCGACCGTTTCCACCGTAAGACCACTTTGGTCTCCGTGTATCCTTCCGTCTAAATACCGCGACCCGTTAAACTGTAATACCGCTCTGTTGTAAGACCGTTGTACATACCGTAACCAGTAAGACCGCTCCGGTCTCCGCGTCCTGATAGACTCTAGCACCGTTTGTATATACCGCGACCTGTTCCTATTGTAAGACCGCATTGTATATACCGCGACCTGTCCGTATTGTAAAACCGCACTGTATATATCGCGCCTTCTGACTATAGAGTTAATTAGAGATTAGGATTCCCGCTAAGTGTCGCGCCGATTCCACCTTCACACACGGCCTTCAGACTACGAAGGAGCGTCAGTCCTTTTAAGGATAGAACGCCGAGAACGCCGACGCCTCGTCCTTTTAAGGATAAGGCCGCCAGGCAGTTGGAACTACATTGAAGGCCCCGCGACCCCGTAGCATTTAAGATCTGTTCTGTCCGCCTAGAATAACCATAGTTTACTTGCATGCAAACCTCGCGATTGCCGAACACAGCCGCTTGAGCCACGCTCGCTACCCGAGCTCCACGCGCACCAACCGCACGCGAAACTCTGTACGCACCGCGTTTGCATATCGCATTGTGAATAACAACCGCTCACGCGCGAAACTCTGTACGCATCGTTCCCGCCTGCTGCATTGTACATAGCTTTCAGTGTTAAATATCAATTATAATAACCGCTTGAATAAACCTAATTAGTTAAACCGCTTATACCGAGGTAAAGTAAGTTGGAGTTTCCCCCTTCTCCCGAATCCTGGCACCGGCGAGCCTTAATCCGCGGCGTACGGGAAAGGTGAACCGTTACAAACCTTTCTTTTTAATTTTCTGTGCAATTCGTATTTCTTAATTTTTTGACAACATTTTTTATTAACATTATCAAAAACTGTTGATACATTGAGTTGATTCACAGACGTAGCAATATTATTGAATTATTCTATATTCGCGTTATTGTTAGTAATATAATAAAAATATATTGTATTAAGCGTATGTATCAACTATTATATCTCACAGATTTGTATGTGTCAATTTTATTTTAATATATGAACATTATTATCATTAATATCATATTGGTAAAAATATTGTGACTGACAATTTTAATTTCAACCAACTCTAGATAAAACACATGTATAACTATATTACATGCCTGTTTTGAATCTGCCATCGTCTTTAATTATACTTCATAATCGTTTTTAATTATATTCAAAAATACTAAATATACATAACAGATACATAGATGTATAGTTTTAAATATATGTTTACGTAGATAAAATAATTTAGGAGACTATATATTCCATCATAGCAACATTTAATGCTAGTCGCGTGACGCAAGTACTTATTTAAGTGAAAAATCAAACGCGTACCTTTCCTAAAAAATGTTTCTAAAGAATATGATCTTATTTTTATAACATGTTTTGCAATCGACATAGAGGATGATTTGTTTATACTGTTGCGTCCCTGCGGGTCGTCTAAGGCGGTAATTCATGAATCTGCTGTATTCGTCTCCGGGAGAACGTTGCTAAGCTGTTGTTGTTAAACAACGGCGGAGATCTTGGGAGAGATCGGCCATCTGGAGTCTCGCGACGGATGTCATTCCGGGCGGACATATTTGAGATACGATTACCGTTATTATCCGTTCTGTGTTCCTTGTTCATTTGTGTGTTCTGTGTTATTATTAAAGTTCCTTTTGTTCCTTTAAAAGAGTGTTAATCATTTACGTCGCGGTACGCGAGTGCCGTTTGTGTCGCGCGTGTTCGAGTATTATCGAAGTCGACGCGCGGACGCAACAATACATAGTCGAACATTTTTAAATTTAATTTCTTTATTCTCAAATAGTTCTTTATTCTCAACAATTTAACAATAAATATAGATTCTTTTTTTTTAGGCCATTTTTTAAATATATATTTATATATTTGCCACTTGATCACATATGCATAAAATGAAATTATTGAAATGCATTTGAGCATAAAATTTATATTGGGCCTGTATAATTTGTTTTAAAACGTGGGAAGATCAAATAAATGAATAAAAATTAAATAGGAAATTCGGAATAAAGAATTTGCTTAGTTTTACGAGATTAAAATCGGGTCGAATATAACAATATATAAAAAAAATTATTATAAAAATTCATGCTAAGTTTTAATTTTGCATTTTCTCTTATCAAATTAATACGTTCGCCAAATACTGAATGGTAGATTTATGAGTGCGTTGGTGAATAAAACGATATCGCTTAACGATATCGCTTAATATCGAAATAATTTTTTCTCTGTCAGCATTTAGTTGATTATATTTCCTCGTAATTTGTCAGAATAAATATTTCGGCGCAACTATACACAAAAAAGATGTCAAAATAAATAAAGTTTAATTAAAATCAGCCAAGAAATAAGATATCTTTATTGTATCTTTCAACCTCGTTTTCTTTTTTAATTTATCCAGTCACAGTTTAAAAACTATTCGTGCCTCGATACTTTTGTTCAGATAAAATCATTTCGGCTGAGACAGAAAGTACTGCTAAGAAATGTAGCCTCCTATTATCAAATAGCGTCACGTGAAAATGTATATAAGCCAGTCTTAGTTATAGAATTAGCTGGAATCACTTATTGCGGTGGCAGATAACTCCGATCGACGTTGGTTTTTGCTGGCGTGATGCCTGCTAGCCCCGGAAGTCTGATGGGATGTCCCGTTTCTCCAGTCGCAACAGCGCCTAGCCTGAATCCAGCCCGGTATCCATTCTCGTCAGCGGTGTAGCTAGCGAATGCAAAGATTACCTTATGTTATGCTTTCTTATATCTTCCATAGAGAAAATATACGCTTCTGCGTTTTTAATTACTACTTTATTAAAATTAGATGTAAGAACTATCTTTGTCTTTAAATTAAAAAAGTTGCAAATGCCAAACAATAACAACAAAAATTTGAACAATTAATCGGCTTACATTCAAGTATCAATCTTACAATTAAATAATTTTCGACATTTATTGATCCAAATCCAAGCTCCATTTTTTTTATTTAAATAGCAGTCGAATATCCGAAGAACTTTGACTTTACATTGAGATTCAGCTGACAATCACTCAAACTTACAGTCAGAAACGCTTAGATATATAAAATCTGATTTATATAAATAATTAAAACAATTAAATAATTAAGCGCAACATGTCAATTGCGCTCAAAATTTTGGCTCTAAACTTGGAAAAACACTTACATTACGATAAAATATATAAAACATATATGGGAAAGTAAGGTAAAACCGGGTATTTTTTTGGATTTGTCTTCTACAAAAAATCTGAGAATAAAAAAAATTTTGCCGACCGTTAATTATCTTTAGTGAACCTTAAACTATGAAAAAATAAGGCTAGCTGCTAAAAAAAAATTTTGGTTACCAAAAATAACAAGATTTTGTGGAGAAGTCAAAGTGCCCGGTTTTATCCAAACCGAGTATCCATTTGAAAATATGCAAAACACCGTGTAATTACAAAATATAGATTTATCTTGATTTAATTAAAATAGAATATAATGATATATTCTATTGACAAAAATCACATATAAAGATATTCTCTTGTTCGACATTGCTGCAAGACTTTCTTATTTAACTTTTTAACTTTATGGGTCTCAAAAAGCTTGTTTTTAGTGGTTTCTTTTTCTGAGCGCTAGTTTTCGTTTCCAATTGCTTTTTGTAGAGACACAAAGTCAGGATAACAATTCTTTCTCTTTTCATTATATAAGATGTGTAAGTACCCGGTTTTGCCCCAACACAAGGAAAGTAACAAATACGGCGGTTGTATATTCCGGCGTACAAAGTATCGATCAAAACTAATATGTACCGATCAAAAATAATATGATATATTTTTTAATATGTACAGAATGCAATGCTGCACTTACCAAAACAGATGTTCTATATAGAAAGAGTGCACGACGACTTGATTATTGCTTCAATATTGATCTTTTTGGGGCTAGAAACTTTAAACTTCTATTAAAAAAGAAATATCGTGTGCACAGGGGCACGGTTTGTTTTAAAATAATGATGGCGCCAATCTACAACTAATAACACAAGTTAGCCATAGATAGCAGCATTTATTACGAAAAAACAGAGGTACTCGGTTTGACCCGCCTACCCAGTTTTTCCCAATTTTCCTTTATGTATATACAAACACAACCATTTTAAATAGTTTAAAAACAGCATTTTTTTCGATTTTCTCTCTCATGCAATTATATTTATATACATATATGTACATAAATTAATTATAAGTTAAAAAAAAATAGTAAATTGCTTACATAAATTGCTGCACAATATGATACTAGATTAACTAAAAATATAGTTTTGTATTCTTAATTAAATATCATAATATGAATATTTTTGCGCAATAAGCATAGAATAAAAATTGTAAAATTATACTTAATTTTCAACAAATATAGATTTTAAATGTTAAGAAAAGGTCAAAGAAATAATTCTTCACTATTATTAGTTTTCCCAACATTGCGTAATTACCATTACGTGTGATGATCATTAACGCTATGTGTACATCATATTTTAATATATCTAGTAATTAATGAACAAGCAAAATAGCTGCCAAGACATTTAAATCATTTATAATACAAATAAATTACTATAAGAATAATATTTATTTTATATTATTATATTCTTTATATTTCGTAAAATGTATTTATATAAAATCGTTGCAACTTCAAATCTTTTATTCAGCATCTTTGTTCTTTACATATTTATACCTTGACATTTGCATCTTTTTTCTAAAAGTAAAATCAAGATAGTGAACATGTCGGCGTCATTTAAACGATCACCGCTATTTCTGATATTTTCTAAAAATAATTATTAATGATTTATGCGCTGATGCGCGCCACATGAGATACAGACAAATGCAAACCGGATCTTACCTAACATTTACTGTCAATTATTAATAGACATATTATCATATATAAAGTAAGATTAAAGAATGAAAGATATTTTTCTTGCTTTTCTACCTGATTAATTGTTTTTCCATTAAGGTCAATTTTTCGATTGCATCATATATTTAATATAAATAAAAATAAAATGCATTTTAATTTTCTCGAGAGAATCTATAATATTTCTATAAATGCAAGATTGATTTTATGACAAATACTATTTCAAATTACAAATCCTCACAAACTAAAGTGCTTCTACGTACTTGTTAACTATTGATTTTATATCTAGTTCTTATTTTTTATTTTAAGGAAGATACAGAGAACCGTTAGTGAAAAATGTGAAATTATTTTTGTCTTCAATTCTATATTTATATTTCGAATGGCCTCTATTGTTGGAATCAAGCAAAGAGTGTTCTTCCGGCACGGATCGTGAACGACCAGGTGAAAAAATTTGTCTTTCCTCTTGTTTTCGTTCTGCAACATAACGTCCAAGTGTCCGTACATGTTTGACAAAAAAGAAGAACGAATTTTATTTTTTAAGAGGATGCAATCGTCGTCAATCAGGCGATTGCCAAGAAGACAGCAGACTGGAATGCAAGTAATACTAGCGCACATCTCATATGCTACCATGGATGTTTATGTATTTATTGTTACCTTCTTTCAAAGTTTCATATAACTCATACGACGTGGAATCATTTTTACCTTCAAATCTCATCAAGTTTCTATAGATTTTCTGTGACGTGCCATATATTTCTTCGTTGCTCGTGGAGTTAAGTTGAAGCTTGAAAGATGAAGCAATGAGTATAAGTGCACAAAACCATAACGCGAGATTTTTTCTGCACATCATCAACTTTTTCATGTTAAATTATTTGGAGAAAAACAATTTTTCTTTTTTTACATTAATTTCATTGTCAGATCATACTCTAGCATTAGTTCCGCTTTTTTTTTAATTGCGAAAACAAAGTTATTTATGATATTGTTAATCTATTGATTTGATCGTGACAGCGACATTATTATCTCAACAAAGATTGAAATCACTGCCCGCGAATACACTGCAAGAAGAGCGCACGAGCAGCATACGTACTAGCGCGAGTGTTATGACGACACTACGGTAAATAACGAGTTATCTATAATGTTGAAGAAGCACTCTATCTGCTGTGAAATCGTGTATACGAGATGATTCGAAGAGAAAACTTTATAATAAACTTTTATACATAATAGAGATGGATTAATTCAACGATATCATAAAGGACGTTTAGCCGCTTAGAACATTAATATCCAATAAAACATCACTACATTTTTGATAATACTATAGTATCTAAGAACAGCTTTATGGAACAATTAAAAAAGACGCAAATAATAAATATTTTATACTTATATTAATTATATGATGCTTTTGAAGAATTTATCTCGAAAAATAATTAATCAGGTACAAAAGCAAGAAAAATCTACTTTATTTTGCCTATAATCTTACTTTATAGATGATAATATGTTTGTTAATAGCTGATAGTAAATATTATGTAAGATCCGGTTTGCAATTGCCCGTATCTCACATGGCGCGCATCAGCGCATAAATCATTAAAAATTATTTTTAGAAAACATCGAATATAGCGATGATGGCGTCGACATGTTCTCGGATCATTATCTTGATTTTGCTTTTAGAGAAAAGATGCAAATGTCAAGATATAAACATGTGAAAGACAAAGATGCTCAGTAAGAAATTTAAAGTTGCAACGATTTTGTATAAATGTATTTTATGAAATATAAGGAATAATAGTATAAAATAAATATTACTCACATAGTAATTTATTTGTATTATAAATGATTGAAATGTCTTAGCAGGTATTTTGTTTGCTCATTAATTACTAGATATATCAAAATATGATGTACACATAGTGCTAATAATCATCACACGTAATGATAATTACGCAATGTTAAAAAACTAATAATAGTGAAGAATTATTTTTTCATCTTTTTTAATGTTTAAAATTTATGTTGAAAATTAAATATACTTTTATAATTTTCATCCTATGCACGTCGCGCAAAAATATTCATGCATCATGATATATATTTAATTAAAAATGCGAAACTGTATTTATTATTTTTATGTGCAATATTTTATGTAAGCAATTTATTATTTTCTTTAACTTATAATTAATTTTTGTACGTATATATACAAAATATAGCTGCATATAGAGAAAATCGAACAAAGAAAGCTATTTTTAAACAATTTAAAATGGTTGTGTTCGCATATATTCGTAATCGATCTGGACCATATTGGTTCGAAAAACAGTATTTTATTTTTACTTCGTATATTATATATTTGCCTCAGAGATAATCTTCTTTGATTAATATTTTGCAGCATAATATTTTTAACAATTCTTTGCAACATTAACAATTCTGACAAGATTACAATCATTAATTTGACTCGCAATAATATGTACCAGTAAGAGATTCATTGTGAGTACAAAATAAGAAATTAAAGATAAATTGAATTAAATTACGTTATGATAATTTTACAATAGCAAGTAATTCTATGGAAAAATTACAATAAATGCTTTACTTACAAGCGTTTTATTATAGTCCAATATAACAATAATATTTTACATATTTATATAAAATATGACATTAATTATATTATTTTATAAAAATTCCATGAGAAACAGAGCCTTACAAAGAATAATAAAACTTGATAATAACTTTAAAAGTAGCGCTGATAAAACGCTGAAAAATTAGAAATTTACGTATATTTTTTTGACAATTAAGTATTAAAGAGAGCTTAAATAAATTAAAAAAAAATTACTAAATAATAATAAGATAATAAAAAATATATTTTTTGCGTGAAATCTTGAGCTAAGCTTATTAAAGATTAAAAAAAAGACAATATCTAATATTGTATAGTTGATTCTTAAAAATTATGAGATTATAATTAATTGTTAATAAACCGTTTGTGTGCCTGCGTGCATGCGTGTGTGTATATGTGTGTGTGTAATCTTGTTCTGCGAAAAAAATTTTTTTTGCGCATTGCAACATTAGAGTTCAGTCTCACCGGACGAATCTTTCTCGTCTCTTTGTTCGCAAGAACTCATCTTTTTCTGCATAGGCATCTTTTCTAATGTAGTGGTGCACGTCAAAGTACTCGATGATGTTGCATTTGTTGCGCATGAATTTTCTGGAAATAAACCGCATCCGAATCGCTTCAATAACATCCGCAAGATGTGCTTTTTCCACACAAAGATAATAAAGAAGCAGAGATTCTGCAGAGTCCTTATCAAAATAATAGAATATATGATATAATCAAGCGACGCGGTAACGTCGCGACGCCAAGTATATGAAAAAATTTATATCTAGCTTGTCAACGGTTTGCCTATGTACAGGGGCCGCGACGCTATCAAGTAGCTTTTCCGGAGTTTTTACGTCTAATAAACTTTCGATTGCGACCAGTTTGACTAAGATTGGTGCAGTCAATCCTGAGATATGATAAAGCAAAATAGTTTCTATCATTTCATCATTGAATTTGCAATCAAATACTAAAATTTGCATAATGTGTTATTTACATTTTATGAACATAATTATGGATCATGAAAAGTCTACGATAAATAAATAAATAAATAAATAAATAAAAAAGAATATGAAAAAAATCAAACTACACGTAATTTTATGTTCACGTTATAATTATACCAAAAGCTGTAAAGCTATATATTTTTCATCAGATGGTCTTTATTTTCACTATATGTATACCTGTATGACAATGTAAGTCTACGTCTAGTATGTATAACAATGTAAGTCTATCTACGTCTAAACTTTTAGTTTTTCTAAAATAAAATAGTTTTGAAAAGAATATCAGTAAAATATAATTTATTTATAAAATATATAGAAAATTTACATTAAAATCCTTGCAATTATTACGTCCTGGCGACTCCACGATTCCTTCCTTCCGCTACGTTGCGGTAACGATCGTCAGTTGATGATAAGAATGAATCGTTCAATAAACAAAGCATCTTGTGCCATACGTTTATTTTAAACACTGTCATTTGTCAGTAACTACATCCACTAGTATCCGTGGGAAAGACGCAAGGAAATTGGTGATGGAAACCATGCCGATCCCGAGATAAATAAAAAAATAATAGCTACCCCTTGCAGTAGAATTTCCGGCGGAAGAACAAGGAGATAACAAGAACTTTTAACGAAATGTTTAATAAACACAGCTGCATTAATACTGATAATAATTTTCTAACGGACAAGTGCAACTAGACCAGTAGATAGTGGGCACTATGGGGCGTCAAAACAAACCCCCACCACCGACCCTTGGCCCCCTGCTGTGACTGTCTGGGGCCCTCCCCCCTAAAGGTGTCTGTGGAAAAAAAGAGTGGGGGGGACTCGTGGACGTCTACGAGACAATTTTCCCTTTCAATTTTTCCTTTTAAATTTTTAAAAAATTTTTTACCCTTTAAATTTTTCCTTTTAAATCTTTTTATTTTTTTATTTTTTCCGGTCGCATGAACATGCTTAGGCTCGAACCTGGGTCCTCCACCTCTCCAAACAGGGTCCTAGTATGCTGGGCTAACTGAAAACTTATTAGAATAGAAGTTAAACGTAGTATTAGGTGGAGAGTAGTCCACCGCTAAGATAGGGGTCCTGACGGTCCGATTGGTTCTCCCCATAGTGCCCAGTCTTCCGATTGGTTCCGTCGGTTCTGTCGATTTAAAGCGGGTTGGAAAAACGAGCCACAAAATAGTGCGTGGGAGAAAGCGGGCAAGATGTCTGACGGAAAACAGACGTGACGACAACCGGCAAAATGGCGACCGTCGAGACTGGAGATGCGTCTAGGCATAAGGCACCCAGCCTCCCCTCCCCCTTACGGAAAACCGAAAGATATCGTGCAGTATACAACATCGTCCCATCGCCCCCCTTAGAGAAAAACCGGGAGATGTACGCTATATGTCGCCCACCCTCTTCCACCCTTCCTGTTGAAAAGAGAAAAATTGGATAAGGTACCGCTAGAATAAACTAGATGCTATGAAGTGGTAACGAACACGTGCGTGCATGTACGGGTACGCTTGTCCGAACGGCCGAGCCCCGCTGCACAGGTAGACATACGGTAACAACATCGCTGGAGACGATAGAAAGGGTCTTGAAATATATTCGGGTACCTGAGACTGTTTGACACGGAGTCTTAGGGCAGAGGCTATGACGTCACAGAGACGCCGGGAAGAAAGGAAGGGAAGAAAAATATTTTCACCCGGTTGCTTTAAAATAAAAAACATCTTTATTTATATATCGAGGGAATATGATATAATATACAATGAAAAATTTACATATAATTTAATATTTATTTACAAAAAAATTATTTTCACCGCTGCGAAAAGTACACGTAATTATATTACATAATATAGCGATAAAAGAGATAGTCGAGAAAAAATAGAAAAATCATTGTTCAAATACATAACCATACGGTAGCGAATTTCGACTATCGATAAATCTACGTTTTAGTAATACGGGCGCGCATACTTTAGTTTCGTCGCGTGTTACGATTTCGTGAAACGCGGTACGCCGAATTGCTCTAAAGCATAGATTTATCGAAGTTGTCGGCAATTCTTCTCCGTTCTTTTCATTTTCCTGTGCTCTCTCTTTATTTAACAATAAATTCTTAATGCTGTTAAAATTAACCAACCGAGAGTTTTCATAGTTTAAAGTTATGCCCTTTACTTTACAGCATTCACGCGTACACCTGTCCGGCATACGAACAACATAGGCATAAAATTTTGGACCACCGGACACGAACGCCTCGATATAACTACCACGACCGTAGCTTTCGAGCTCGTCCGTCATGTCACCCAGAAAATTTCCCGTATGCGGTTCATACTCATTCGGTTTACCTGTGCTTACGTATATACACGAATCAGTATCATAATATAACACGCGTCGATTTAAGCGTTCTAAATATTCATATAATTTTAAACGCGCTTGAGCCGTCGTATACGCCGCTATCGCAACATTAGTTATAGGTGAGGGCGTGACGGTCTCTTGTCGCAATCGCCACGAAACATATATTACCTCGTCGTTCACGGGTAATATATCGGTTATCTCATGCTCGGCGCTCGTCAGTAATGTCAGAAAACGTTGCAGCGTTCTCACAACCTCGGTATTCGGCAAATTGGCCCGCTGGCCGAATTTTCCCCAAAATGAATTTAAACAGAGTTTTGCAACCGAACGTAAACCGGGGTTCAGCGCGATGTTATGCTTATCGAGAACAATACCTTCGGTTTTTTCGTACTCCCGCAGATATCGTTCTTTAGCGTCATCGTCGTCACCGCATTCCCCCGGCCATCCGCTTGCTTCTTGTTTTAATTGTAAGAATGAGTTATTTATATTCGGCGAACAAACCGCCTTGTCGCGATGCGCGATCGAATTGGCTAACTTTATATTGCCAAATCTCGCTTACTGCCGTCACGAGATAACCCTTTTCGACTGCCTTTCGTAATTCGCACGACACCCACGTACCCTCGAATTCGCGCTCATTAATATTGTCGTGCGTGCAGGATGTCTGCGCAAATGTTTCGCAACAACTACGACATAAGGCGAAAAGCAATTTTCCGCGCACGCGATACGGAAGTACAGGGTGAAAGAGATTGCGAGGAGGAAGCACGGTACAGCGTATGAGACCTTCGAGCGAATCAAAATTGTAATTTGGAGCTATTCCGATTAAAGGGGCGCATTCTTCGCCGACATAAATATCTGGATGTCCGATCGGGAAAGCGCCTGTCTTCAATACATACGGGTATAAAGAGCATACGTCTACGTAATGTATTTTCTCTGCATCCGTAACTTCGTATCGAGTCACGATATTTCCCGTACGGCCGCCGAAAAATGCATCGCGAGGGTCGAGCGGTGGTGTTTCCACCAGCGGATGGTTTTCGAGATATTCTCGCATTTCGCGATTCTCGAGCATATCCCGATCAAAAACGCATTCCCATTTTTCCGTCACCATGTACCCCCGTTGTCGAAGACGCCACGAGATCGCGAGAGTTCGCTCGTATCGCGAAGCAATCGTATCTCCATGATCCGAAGTCGAAGAAAGCGCTCTATCGCGATTCGAAGGAAAGCAAGTCGGACACCCATGCCAAAAGCATCCGTGAAATCGTAAAATGTGACGCTGTGTCGTCTCAACATCGGTCGTTTCATAATATCCGTCGACAAGCGTGCCATCAATCGTGCGATATTCACGCGCACGCCTCGCATGGATTATAGGATGCCCGATTTCGCGCTCCATCCATACCAGACATTGTAGAGCTTTACGCGAATAATTGCTCGCTTTTCTATATCCACCGGTAGGAATAATACCTATTTCCTTTTCGCGTAAAAAGTTTTTACGGTAAACTGTCATACACGTCGAGGCAATAGTGGTGCATTCCTCGAAAGGGCATACGTTGCCGCGGTTTATACAAATTTTTCTAAATGCTACACTGAGAAAAAAAGTTGTTAACTTGACTAAATGCGTTCAACTAATTATCATTTTTTTAATTGAAATATTTAAGTACTTAAGTCAAATACGTCATGTTAGATTTAATATGTCGTATTTAATTTAAATACTTAAATATTTCAATTAAAGAAATAATAATTAGTTGAACGCATTTAGTCAAGTTAACAACTTTTTTTTCTCAGTGTATACACGCGCGTCGATGAATGTCTACATCGGTACGACAATAGCAAACAATTTCTTGTTGAAAGTCGAATACGGTGTTTTTTCGCGTCATGTCCGTATGTCATGCGAGAAAGCGTTCGCGTTCCGTTGTCTTCATGTTTTCAGGAGAATAATATTTCGCGTCTGGTAACGGTCTGACATACGTTTGATTTTCGGCAGTGTTAAATAAATGCGGAAAAGTGCCTTTATCCACAGAGTCCCCTAGGCCAAAAGCTTTCGGTAGTTCAGATAATCGCATTAGCATATAATTAGCACTGTCAATGAATTTTGTATTTGCTGCTAATAACATTACAATTTTTGTGCCGCTCAAAATTATTTTCGGCTCTAAATCATTCCGATTTTCTACGATGTATTGAAGAATAAACTGCGCGTCGAACGCTTTCGCATTATGTGCTATGCATATGATCTGGTTGAAACGTTTCGTCCTTCGCGTTGCGAATTCGGCAAATTGTTTCACTGGGTCATGTCTGAATATGAATTCGCGTATCCCGCACCAACGGCATCGCACGGACATGTCGTTTTCCTGCGCGCACACTTCGCAAATCTGTTGCGCCACGCAGAGGGTAGGTACATGTTTTTTCACGTTCATCGTACCTTCGAGCGTCTCGTCTTGCCGCGTTTCGAAATCATAAAATATAAATTATATAATTGCCACGAAGCCTTTTTTGCGCTCGTTTACCTCTTCACCAACAGTTTCTTTACTCTTTGTTGTTCCTCGCGTATCCGATATCAACGTAGTCGTTGTCGTTGACGAGGACGGTTCGGTAAAGGAACTAACCCCGTTGCGAAGAGGTTGCATATGACACAAATGATTTCGAGATTGCTGTGTCCGACATAGCCTACAGTAAGAATTGCCACATTCGTGTTTCGCATTCGTTTTAACCGCGCATCTGCATTCATTGCAAAATCTCACGACATTACAAACACTCGCGAGCGATCTACCGTTATACGATTTTTTACTACGGTGTCGTTCGAAACATTTTGCACCGTAAATCGCTCGATTACATGAATCGCATTTCACAGGTACGACAAAATCGGAGCATGCCGGCTCTGCGAAACAGCGCGCACATTTATTCAAACACCGATGACCTATCTCGTCCCGAAAACTTACATTACACGACGTACAATAATTACGAGAACCAGCAGCTGCTTTTAAATTTAAAATAGGATTGTAATGTCGCGAGCTCTCGTAATACATTATATTTAATCGATGCGACGATTCCCGTCCGAGAGAAGCGAGTATTGTGGTTCCTTCGTACATAGGTTTTTCTCCACGACCGAAAGTACTAAAATTATATACAACTATCGCGATATTGTCAGCGGCGAGATAACGTTGGAAGCGTTCGATTTCCCGAATTCCGCAACCCTCTTCAGGTATCGTAACACCGACATCCCGTGCTAATTGTAACGCGAGTTCCCGTTGAAGCGGGTATCGTGTGCATCTTACATCATTCCATTTTTCATGCAATTCTCCCGTACGTAAATTACCGCGTTCGCAATAAATTTTCGCTACAAGAGCCTGGGGAAAACATAAATTATCGAAATTTTTTATTGTTAGTATCGAACGCTTCGCAATATCTTCGCGTGTTAATTTCACACGTCCCCGCCCTGAAGGAACCGTAACGTTAAAAACTCGAATATCGAAGCGTTCCGCAATATCGAGACCTCCCGCGCTCTGCGCTACCGAACTCACAATTCCCCAAATATCTTCATACGTCAAGTCACGCGCAGGACGAAAAGATAATCCGGCAGGTCCATGAGATAAATCCGCAGAATGAAAAGATAACCCCACATAATTACCAGGTTCGCATGAATTTATCGCATACGCGTGAATTTCACGGAACGCGTTTTCTAACAAACGATAAATATCTCCGCCTTCAAGCAACGGTCGAATCGCGAAACTCGCTTCTCTTCCGATTATGCCGAATCTCCGGAAGCGTCGTGTACTTTCCGCTAATAAATCTATATAGTTAAAATTAATATGTCCAACCTGAAGAGGCTGTTGTTGATGATGCTGTTGTTGTCGTTGTCGCTCCGCTTCTTCGGCATCTTCTGTCTCCGGCGAAGGATTACAGCTATCTTCAGCGCCGACTTCCTCTTCATTTTCCTCCTCCGTTGTTGCTTCCTCGTTATTATGAGGCTGCGACTTTTGTTCTACGTGAGTCGCTTCTTTATTTCGCCCACCACCTCTCTGCACTGTCAAAAGCAAAAAGAAAAACTATAAATAAAATAAGAATTATAACTAAATTATTTTTATTTACTTAAAATTTTGTCTCACCTGGTGCTAACGTAATATCAGCCTCGCGAGAATTTTCATCAAATCGGGTTCTTCCTATAATTTAATATTTTATCAATAATGATAAATTTTTATAAAGATTAATATTTTATTTTTATACAAAACTTACGTGTAGAACTCGTTTCAAGCTCTTCTTCATCCCTGCGTTTTCGTATCTGAGTGCGAGACTCTTGTACGCTATTCGCCGGGGTGGTCCGATTTACAGATTATGATAAATTTGTAAATTTAAATTAATCAAAGTCTCTCGTATTCGATTACATTACACTCTCCCTAATATAAATAAAACATTTTGCTTACCATTTAAGAGGTTTTCTCGATGTTTAGATAACAGGAATTTTATAAGATCTCCTGCATCCTCCTCCTCATGTTCGAATGTCTCCCGCATTTCTATTATTTCACCCGCGATATGCAGCAAATCAGCATAATCGGCGAAATAACCTACCCTGTATAACACTGCTAATACAGTGTTCGAGCAGGCCCACGCAAAAGACGGAAAAACAGCGTAATTGATTTCCGACGACTCATTCCACAACGCGGATAAATATCGTTCCCTGTTTAACGTAGGCGACAAATTTGAGCCTATAATTATGCATTTGCATAATACTTCTTTGAGTCCAGGCATTTTTATCAACGCTCACTCACGTTATCACTTTTCACGATAAATATAACACTTTTCGCGGAAAGACACGCGTTGCTTCGATCGATGGCGAATTCGGAAATAATTTTTCTACTACACCACGAAGCATTTATTTACTCATATCCCTTCTTTTTTTCCAAAAAGGAATACCCCCGAAAGAGTTAAAATTTCTCCTTTCTTCCGAGAAAAAACGGACAAAAAGAAAAAATAGTTTCTTATTTTTATTACGATATGCAGGCATTGCATGCAATAGTTTTATTGCTTAGGTGTTTTTATTATAGAGGTGTCAAAGTAAAGACTTTGTTGTGAAAATCTTTTAAAATTTTCGTAGAAAGGCTAGGATTATGTCAATTAGAAATTCGTCTTTTATAACATTTTTCTCTTAACAATATAAGCTATAAAAATTTATTATACGGCTGCTAAGCTTTTATTTACGCTTTGTAACATATTGTAATTGTATTTAGAGAAAAATTTTAGAGAAAAATTTTTTCCTTGTAACGAATCTAATTTCTAGATGTTTCTAGATGTTTTCACGTAATTTTTAGCGTGATGAACAAGTTTGAACGTGAAAAATCATGATGTTTCCTGTTATTTGACTGTCTGCGCAAACTTTTCCCCCACTTTTCTTTATATT
>JAXRKO010000576.1:0-34618 GCA_037039905.1 Formica aserva
ATCTTAGCTCTGTGAGCCGAGAAGCGTTGTTCCTCAATTTCCTTGATGTGTTATGAAAATTTTCGGCAAATCTCGCTTACAGGCACGTAACTAAGTCGTTCCGAACGAAGGAAACTTGCGTACATAGCGATCTTAGCTCTGTGAGCGAGAAGCGTTGTTCCTCAATTTCCTTGATGTGTTATGAAAATTTTCGGCAAATCTCACTTACAGGCACGTAACTAAGTCGTTCCGAACGAAGGAAACTTGCGTACATAGCGATCTTAGCTCTGTGTGCCGAGAAGCGTTGTTCCTCAATTTCCTTGATGTGTTATGAAAATTTTCGGCAAATCTCACTTACAGGCACGTAACTAAGTCGTTCCGAACGAAGGAAACTTGCGTACATAGCGATCTTAGCTCTGTGTGCCGAGAAGCGTTGTTCCTCAATTTCCTTGATGTGTTATGAAAATTTTCGGCAAATCTCACTTACAGGCACGTAACTAAGTCGTTCCGAACGAAGGAAACTTGCGTACATAGCGATCTTAGCTCTGTGTGCCGAGAAGCGTTGTTCCTCAATTTCCTTGATGTGTTATGAAAATTTTCGGCAAATCTCACTTACAGGCACGTAACTAAGTCGTTCCGAACGAAGGAAACTTGCGTACATAGCGATCTTAGCTCTGTGTGCCGAGAAGCGTTGTTCCTCAATTTCCTTGATGTGTTATGAAAATTTTCGGCAAATCTCACTTACAGGCACGTAACTAAGTCGTTCCGAACGAAGGAAACTTGCGTACATAGCGATCTTAGCTCTGTGAGCCGAGAAGCGTTGTTCCTCAATTTCCTTGATGTGTTATGAAAATTTTCGGCAAATCTCACTTACAGGCACGTAACTAAGTCGTTCCGAACGAAGGAAACTTGCGTACATAGCGATCTTAGCTCTGTGTGCCGAGAAGCGTTGTTCCTCAATTTCCTTGATGTGTTATGAAAATTTTCGGCAAATCTCACTTACAGGCACGTAACTAAGTCGTTCCGAACGAAGGAAACTTGCGTACATAGCGATCTTAGCTCTGTGTGCCGAGAAGCGTTGTTCCTCAATTTCCTTGATGTGTTATGAAAATTTTCGGCAAATCTCGCTTACAGGCACGTAACTAAGTCGTTCCGAACGAAGGAAACTTGCGTACATAGCGATCTTAGCTCTGTGTGCCGAGAAGCGTTGTTCCTCAATTTCCTTGATGTGTTATGAAAATTTTCGGCAAATCTCACTTACAGGCACGTAACTAAGTCGTTCCGAACGAAGGAAACTTGCGTACATAGCGATCTTAGCTCTGTGTGCCGAGAAGCGTTGTTCCTCAATTTCCTTGATGTGTTATGAAAATTTTCGGCAAATCTCACTTACAGGCACGTAACTAAGTCGTTCCGAACGAAGGAAACTTGCGTACATAGCGATCTTAGCTCTGTGTGCCGAGAAGCGTTGTTCCTCAATTTCCTTGATGTGTTATGAAAATTTTCGGCAAATCTCACTTACAGGCACGTAACTAAGTCGTTCCGAACGAAGGAAACTTGCGTACATAGCGATCTTAGCTCTGTGTGCCGAGAAGCGTTGTTCCTCAATTTCCTTGATGTGTTATGAAAATTTTCGGCAAATCTCACTTACAGGCACGTAACTAAGTCGTTCCGAACGAAGGAAACTTGCGTACATAGCGATCTTAGCTCTGTGTGCCGAGAAGCGTTGTTCCTCAATTTCCTTGATGTGTTATGAAAATTTTCGGCAAATCTCACTTACAGGCACGTAACTAAGTCGTTCCGAACGAAGGAAACTTGCGTACATAGCGATCTTAGCTCTGTGTGCCGAGAAGCGTTGTTCCTCAATTTCCTTGATGTGTTATGAAAATTTTCGGCAAATCTCACTTACAGGCACGTAACTAAGTCGTTCCGAACGAAGGAAACTTGCGTACATAGCGATCTTAGCTCTGTGTGCCGAGAAGCGTTGTTCCTCAATTTCCTTGATGTGTTATGAAAATTTTCGGCAAATCTCACTTACAGGCACGTAACTAAGTCGTTCCGAACGAAGGAAACTTGCGTACATAGCGATCTTAGCTCTGTGTGCCGAGAAGCGTTGTTCCTCAATTTCCTTGATGTGTTATGAAAATTTTCGGCAAATCTCGCTTACAGGCACGTAACTAAGTCGTTCCGAACGAAGGAAACTTGCGTACATAGCGATCTTAGCTCTGTGTGCCGAGAAGCGTTGTTCCTCAATTTCCTTGATGTGTTATGAAAATTTTCGGCAAATCTCACTTACAGGCACGTAACTAAGTCGTTCCGAACGAAGGAAACTTGCGTACATAGCGATCTTAGCTCTGTGTGCCGAGAAGCGTTGTTCCTCAATTTCCTTGATGTGTTATGAAAATTTTCGGCAAATCTCACTTACAGGCACGTAACTAAGTCGTTCCGAACGAAGGAAACTTGCGTACATAGCGATCTTAGCTCTGTGTGCCGAGAAGCGTTGTTCCTCAATTTCCTTGATGTGTTATGAAAATTTTCGGCAAATCTCACTTACAGGCACGTAACTAAGTCGTTCCGAACGAAGGAAACTTGCGTACATAGCGATCTTAGCTCTGTGTGCCGAGAAGCGTTGTTCCTCAATTTCCTTGATGTGTTATGAAAATTTTCGGCAAATCTCACTTACAGGCACGTAACTAAGTCGTTCCGAACGAAGGAAACTTGCGTACATAGCGATCTTAGCTCTGTGTGCCGAGAAGCGTTGTTCCTCAATTTCCTTGATGTGTTATGAAAATTTTCGGCAAATCTCACTTACAGGCACGTAACTAAGTCGTTCCGAACGAAGGAAACTTGCGTACATAGCGATCTTAGCTCTGTGTGCCGAGAAGCGTTGTTCCTCAATTTCCTTGATGTGTTATGAAAATTTTCGGCAAATCTCACTTACAGGCACGTAACTAAGTCGTTCCGAACGAAGGAAACTTGCGTACATAGCGATCTTAGCTCTGTGTGCCGAGAAGCGTTGTTCCTCAATTTCCTTGATGTGTTATGAAAATTTTCGGCAAATCTCACTTACAGGCACGTAACTAAGTCGTTCCGAACGAAGGAAACTTGCGTACATAGCGATCTTAGCTCTGTGTGCCGAGAAGCGTTGTTCCTCAATTTCCTTGATGTGTTATGAAAATTTTCGGCAAATCTCACTTACAGGCACGTAACTAAGTCGTTCCGAACGAAGGAAACTTGCGTACATAGCGATCTTAGCTCTGTGTGCCGAGAAGCGTTGTTCCTCAATTTCCTTGATGTGTTATGAAAATTTTCGGCAAATCTCACTTACAGGCACGTAACTAAGTCGTTCCGAACGAAGGAAACTTGCGTACATAGCGATCTTAGCTCTGTGTGCCGAGAAGCGTTGTTCCTCAATTTCCTTGATGTGTTATGAAAATTTTCGGCAAATCTCACTTACAGGCACGTAACTAAGTCGTTCCGAACGAAGGAAACTTGCGTACATAGCGATCTTAGCTCTGTGTGCCGAGAAGCGTTGTTCCTCAATTTCCTTGATGTGTTATGA
The DNA here is from genome assembly GCA_037039905.1 of Formica aserva. NCBI lineage: Eukaryota > Metazoa > Arthropoda > Insecta > Hymenoptera > Formicidae > Formica > Formica aserva. The sequence continues at coordinate 3,539 of JAXRKO010000576.1, forward strand.
AAATTTTCGGCAAATCTCACTTACAGGCACGTAACTAAGTCGTTCCGAACGAAGGAAACTTGCGTACATAGCGATCTTAGCTCTGTGTGCCGAGAAGCGTTGTTCCTCAATTTCCTTGATGTGTTATGAAAATTTTCGGCAAATCTCACTTACAGGCACGTAACTAAGTCGTTCCGAACGAAGGAAACTTGCGTACATAGCGATCTTAGCTCTGTGTGCCGAGAAGCGTTGTTCCTCAATTTCCTTGATGTGTTATGAAAATTTTCGGCAAATCTCGCTTACAGGCACGTAACTAAGTCGTTCCGAACGAAGGAAACTTGCGTACATAGCGATCTTAGCTCTGTGTGCCGAGAAGCGTTGTTCCTCAATTTCCTTGATGTGTTATGAAAATTTTCGGCAAATCTCACTTACAGGCACGTAACTAAGTCGTTCCGAACGAAGGAAACTTGCGTACATAGCGATCTTAGCTCTGTGTGCCGAGAAGCGTTGTTCCTCAATTTCCTTGATGTGTTATGAAAATTTTCGGCAAATCTCACTTACAGGCACGTAACTAAGTCGTTCCGAACGAAGGAAACTTGCGTACATAGCGATCTTAGCTCTGTGTGCCGAGAAGCGTTGTTCCTCAATTTCCTTGATGTGTTATGAAAATTTTCGGCAAATCTCACTTACAGGCACGTAACTAAGTCGTTCCGAACGAAGGAAACTTGCGTACATAGCGATCTTAGCTCTGTGTGCCGAGAAGCGTTGTTCCTCAATTTCCTTGATGTGTTATGAAAATTTTCGGCAAATCTCACTTACAGGCACGTAACTAAGTCGTTCCGAACGAAGGAAACTTGCGTACATAGCGATCTTAGCTCTGTGTGCCGAGAAGCGTTGTTCCTCAATTTCCTTGATGTGTTATGAAAATTTTCGGCAAATCTCACTTACAGGCACGTAACTAAGTCGTTCCGAACGAAGGAAACTTGCGTACATAGCGATCTTAGCTCTGTGTGCCGAGAAGCGTTGTTCCTCAATTTCCTTGATGTGTTATGAAAATTTTCGGCAAATCTCACTTACAGGCACGTAACTAAGTCGTTCCGAACGAAGGAAACTTGCGTACATAGCGATCTTAGCTCTGTGTGCCGAGAAGCGTTGTTCCTCAATTTCCTTGATGTGTTATGAAAATTTTCGGCAAATCTCACTTACAGGCACGTAACTAAGTCGTTCCGAACGAAGGAAACTTGCGTACATAGCGATCTTAGCTCTGTGTGCCGAGAAGCGTTGTTCCTCAATTTCCTTGATGTGTTATGAAAATTTTCGGCAAATCTCACTTACAGGCACGTAACTAAGTCGTTCCGAACGAAGGAAACTTGCGTACATAGCGATCTTAGCTCTGTGTGCCGAGAAGCGTTGTTCCTCAATTTCCTTGATGTGTTATGAAAATTTTCGGCAAATCTCACTTACAGGCACGTAACTAAGTCGTTCCGAACGAAGGAAACTTGCGTACATAGCGATCTTAGCTCTGTGTGCCGAGAAGCGTTGTTCCTCAATTTCCTTGATGTGTTATGAAAATTTTCGGCAAATCTCACTTACAGGCACGTAACTAAGTCGTTCCGAACGAAGGAAACTTGCGTACATAGCGATCTTAGCTCTGTGTGCCGAGAAGCGTTGTTCCTCAATTTCCTTGATGTGTTATGAAAATTTTCGGCAAATCTCACTTACAGGCACGTAACTAAGTCGTTCCGAACGAAGGAAACTTGCGTACATAGCGATCTTAGCTCTGTGTGCCGAGAAGCGTTGTTCCTCAATTTCCTTGATGTGTTATGAAAATTTTCGGCAAATCTCACTTACAGGCACGTAACTAAGTCGTTCCGAACGAAGGAAACTTGCGTACATAGCGATCTTAGCTCTGTGTGCCGAGAAGCGTTGTTCCTCAATTTCCTTGATGTGTTATGAAAATTTTCGGCAAATCTCACTTACAGGCACGTAACTAAGTCGTTCCGAACGAAGGAAACTTGCGTACATAGCGATCTTAGCTCTGTGTGCCGAGAAGCGTTGTTCCTCAATTTCCTTGATGTGTTATGAAAATTTTCGGCAAATCTCACTTACAGGCACGTAACTAAGTCGTTCCGAACGAAGGAAACTTGCGTACATAGCGATCTTAGCTCTGTGTGCCGAGAAGCGTTGTTCCTCAATTTCCTTGATGTGTTATGAAAATTTTCGGCAAATCTCACTTACAGGCACGTAACTAAGTCGTTCCGAACGAAGGAAACTTGCGTACATAGCGATCTTAGCTCTGTGTGCCGAGAAGCGTTGTTCCTCAATTTCCTTGATGTGTTATGAAAATTTTCGGCAAATCTCACTTACAGGCACGTAACTAAGTCGTTCCGAACGAAGGAAACTTGCGTACATAGCGATCTTAGCTCTGTGTGCCGAGAAGCGTTGTTCCTCAATTTCCTTGATGTGTTATGAAAATTTTCGGCAAATCTCACTTACAGGCACGTAACTAAGTCGTTCCGAACGAAGGAAACTTGCGTACATAGCGATCTTAGCTCTGTGTGCCGAGAAGCGTTGTTCCTCAATTTCCTTGATGTGTTATGAAAATTTTCGGCAAATCTCACTTACAGGCACGTAACTAAGTCGTTCCGAACGAAGGAAACTTGCGTACATAGCGATCTTAGCTCTGTGTGCCGAGAAGCGTTGTTCCTCAATTTCCTTGATGTGTTATGAAAATTTTCGGCAAATCTCACTTACAGGCACGTAACTAAGTCGTTCCGAACGAAGGAAACTTGCGTACATAGCGATCTTAGCTCTGTGTGCCGAGAAGCGTTGTTCCTCAATTTCCTTGATGTGTTATGAAAATTTTCGGCAAATCTCACTTACAGGCACGTAACTAAGTCGTTCCGAACGAAGGAAACTTGCGTACATAGCGATCTTAGCTCTGTGTGCCGAGAAGCGTTGTTCCTCAATTTCCTTGATGTGTTATGAAAATTTTCGGCAAATCTCACTTACAGGCACGTAACTAAGTCGTTCCGAACGAAGGAAACTTGCGTACATAGCGATCTTAGCTCTGTGTGCCGAGAAGCGTTGTTCCTCAATTTCCTTGATGTGTTATGAAAATTTTCGGCAAATCTCACTTACAGGCACGTAACTAAGTCGTTCCGAACGAAGGAAACTTGCGTACATAGCGATCTTAGCTCTGTGTGCCGAGAAGCGTTGTTCCTCAATTTCCTTGATGTGTTATGAAAATTTTCGGCAAATCTCACTTACAGGCACGTAACTAAGTCGTTCCGAACGAAGGAAACTTGCGTACATAGCGATCTTAGCTCTGTGTGCCGAGAAGCGTTGTTCCTCAATTTCCTTGATGTGTTATGAAAATTTTCGGCAAATCTCACTTACAGGCACGTAACTAAGTCGTTCCGAACGAAGGAAACTTGCGTACATAGCGATCTTAGCTCTGTGTGCCGAGAAGCGTTGTTCCTCAATTTCCTTGATGTGTTATGAAAATTTTCGGCAAATCTCACTTACAGGCACGTAACTAAGTCGTTCCGAACGAAGGAAACTTGCGTACATAGCGATCTTAGCTCTGTGTGCCGAGAAGCGTTGTTCCTCAATTTCCTTGATGTGTTATGAAAATTTTCGGCAAATCTCACTTACAGGCACGTAACTAAGTCGTTCCGAACGAAGGAAACTTGCGTACATAGCGATCTTAGCTCTGTGTGCCGAGAAGCGTTGTTCCTCAATTTCCTTGATGTGTTATGAAAATTTTCGGCAAATCTCACTTACAGGCACGTAACTAAGTCGTTCCGAACGAAGGAAACTTGCGTACATAGCGATCTTAGCTCTGTGTGCCGAGAAGCGTTGTTCCTCAATTTCCTTGATGTGTTATGAAAATTTTCGGCAAATCTCACTTACAGGCACGTAACTAAGTCGTTCCGAACGAAGGAAACTTGCGTACATAGCGATCTTAGCTCTGTGTGCCGAGAAGCGTTGTTCCTCAATTTCCTTGATGTGTTATGAAAATTTTCGGCAAATCTCACTTACAGGCACGTAACTAAGTCGTTCCGAACGAAGGAAACTTGCGTACATAGCGATCTTAGCTCTGTGTGCCGAGAAGCGTTGTTCCTCAATTTCCTTGATGTGTTATGAAAATTTTCGGCAAATCTCACTTACAGGCACGTAACTAAGTCGTTCCGAACGAAGGAAACTTGCGTACATAGCGATCTTAGCTCTGTGTGCCGAGAAGCGTTGTTCCTCAATTTCCTTGATGTGTTATGAAAATTTTCGGCAAATCTCACTTACAGGCACGTAACTAAGTCGTTCCGAACGAAGGAAACTTGCGTACATAGCGATCTTAGCTCTGTGTGCCGAGAAGCGTTGTTCCTCAATTTCCTTGATGTGTTATGAAAATTTTCGGCAAATCTCACTTACAGGCACGTAACTAAGTCGTTCCGAACGAAGGAAACTTGCGTACATAGCGATCTTAGCTCTGTGTGCCGAGAAGCGTTGTTCCTCAATTTCCTTGATGTGTTATGAAAATTTTCGGCAAATCTCACTTACAGGCACGTAACTAAGTCGTTCCGAACGAAGGAAACTTGCGTACATAGCGATCTTAGCTCTGTGTGCCGAGAAGCGTTGTTCCTCAATTTCCTTGATGTGTTATGAAAATTTTCGGCAAATCTCACTTACAGGCACGTAACTAAGTCGTTCCGAACGAAGGAAACTTGCGTACATAGCGATCTTAGCTCTGTGTGCCGAGAAGCGTTGTTCCTCAATTTCCTTGATGTGTTATGAAAATTTTCGGCAAATCTCACTTACAGGCACGTAACTAAGTCGTTCCGAACGAAGGAAACTTGCGTACATAGCGATCTTAGCTCTGTGTGCCGAGAAGCGTTGTTCCTCAATTTCCTTGATGTGTTATGAAAATTTTCGGCAAATCTCACTTACAGGCACGTAACTAAGTCGTTCCGAACGAAGGAAACTTGCGTACATAGCGATCTTAGCTCTGTGTGCCGAGAAGCGTTGTTCCTCAATTTCCTTGATGTGTTATGAAAATTTTCGGCAAATCTCACTTACAGGCACGTAACTAAGTCGTTCCGAACGAAGGAAACTTGCGTACATAGCGATCTTAGCTCTGTGTGCCGAGAAGCGTTGTTCCTCAATTTCCTTGATGTGTTATGAAAATTTTCGGCAAATCTCACTTACAGGCACGTAACTAAGTCGTTCCGAACGAAGGAAACTTGCGTACATAGCGATCTTAGCTCTGTGTGCCGAGAAGCGTTGTTCCTCAATTTCCTTGATGTGTTATGAAAATTTTCGGCAAATCTCACTTACAGGCACGTAACTAAGTCGTTCCGAACGAAGGAAACTTGCGTACATAGCGATCTTAGCTCTGTGTGCCGAGAAGCGTTGTTCCTCAATTTCCTTGATGTGTTATGAAAATTTTCGGCAAATCTCACTTACAGGCACGTAACTAAGTCGTTCCGAACGAAGGAAACTTGCGTACATAGCGATCTTAGCTCTGTGTGCCGAGAAGCGTTGTTCCTCAATTTCCTTGATGTGTTATGAAAATTTTCGGCAAATCTCACTTACAGGCACGTAACTAAGTCGTTCCGAACGAAGGAAACTTGCGTACATAGCGATCTTAGCTCTGTGTGCCGAGAAGCGTTGTTCCTCAATTTCCTTGATGTGTTATGAAAATTTTCGGCAAATCTCACTTACAGGCACGTAACTAAGTCGTTCCGAACGAAGGAAACTTGCGTACATAGCGATCTTAGCTCTGTGTGCCGAGAAGCGTTGTTCCTCAATTTCCTTGATGTGTTATGAAAATTTTCGGCAAATCTCACTTACAGGCACGTAACTAAGTCGTTCCGAACGAAGGAAACTTGCGTACATAGCGATCTTAGCTCTGTGTGCCGAGAAGCGTTGTTCCTCAATTTCCTTGATGTGTTATGAAAATTTTCGGCAAATCTCACTTACAGGCACGTAACTAAGTCGTTCCGAACGAAGGAAACTTGCGTACATAGCGATCTTAGCTCTGTGTGCCGAGAAGCGTTGTTCCTCAATTTCCTTGATGTGTTATGAAAATTTTCGGCAAATCTCACTTACAGGCACGTAACTAAGTCGTTCCGAACGAAGGAAACTTGCGTACATAGCGATCTTAGCTCTGTGTGCCGAGAAGCGTTGTTCCTCAATTTCCTTGATGTGTTATGAAAATTTTCGGCAAATCTCACTTACAGGCACGTAACTAAGTCGTTCCGAACGAAGGAAACTTGCGTACATAGCGATCTTAGCTCTGTGTGCCGAGAAGCGTTGTTCCTCAATTTCCTTGATGTGTTATGAAAATTTTCGGCAAATCTCACTTACAGGCACGTAACTAAGTCGTTCCGAACGAAGGAAACTTGCGTACATAGCGATCTTAGCTCTGTGTGCCGAGAAGCGTTGTTCCTCAATTTCCTTGATGTGTTATGAAAATTTTCGGCAAATCTCACTTACAGGCACGTAACTAAGTCGTTCCGAACGAAGGAAACTTGCGTACATAGCGATCTTAGCTCTGTGTGCCGAGAAGCGTTGTTCCTCAATTTCCTTGATGTGTTATGAAAATTTTCGGCAAATCTCACTTACAGGCACGTAACTAAGTCGTTCCGAACGAAGGAAACTTGCGTACATAGCGATCTTAGCTCTGTGTGCCGAGAAGCGTTGTTCCTCAATTTCCTTGATGTGTTATGAAAATTTTCGGCAAATCTCACTTACAGGCACGTAACTAAGTCGTTCCGAACGAAGGAAACTTGCGTACATAGCGATCTTAGCTCTGTGTGCCGAGAAGCGTTGTTCCTCAATTTCCTTGATGTGTTATGAAAATTTTCGGCAAATCTCACTTACAGGCACGTAACTAAGTCGTTCCGAACGAAGGAAACTTGCGTACATAGCGATCTTAGCTCTGTGTGCCGAGAAGCGTTGTTCCTCAATTTCCTTGATGTGTTATGAAAATTTTCGGCAAATCTCACTTACAGGCACGTAACTAAGTCGTTCCGAACGAAGGAAACTTGCGTACATAGCGATCTTAGCTCTGTGTGCCGAGAAGCGTTGTTCCTCAATTTCCTTGATGTGTTATGAAAATTTTCGGCAAATCTCACTTACAGGCACGTAACTAAGTCGTTCCGAACGAAGGAAACTTGCGTACATAGCGATCTTAGCTCTGTGTGCCGAGAAGCGTTGTTCCTCAATTTCCTTGATGTGTTATGAAAATTTTCGGCAAATCTCACTTACAGGCACGTAACTAAGTCGTTCCGAACGAAGGAAACTTGCGTACATAGCGATCTTAGCTCTGTGTGCCGAGAAGCGTTGTTCCTCAATTTCCTTGATGTGTTATGAAAATTTTCGGCAAATCTCACTTACAGGCACGTAACTAAGTCGTTCCGAACGAAGGAAACTTGCGTACATAGCGATCTTAGCTCTGTGTGCCGAGAAGCGTTGTTCCTCAATTTCCTTGATGTGTTATGAAAATTTTCGGCAAATCTCACTTACAGGCACGTAACTAAGTCGTTCCGAACGAAGGAAACTTGCGTACATAGCGATCTTAGCTCTGTGTGCCGAGAAGCGTTGTTCCTCAATTTCCTTGATGTGTTATGAAAATTTTCGGCAAATCTCACTTACAGGCACGTAACTAAGTCGTTCCGAACGAAGGAAACTTGCGTACATAGCGATCTTAGCTCTGTGTGCCGAGAAGCGTTGTTCCTCAATTTCCTTGATGTGTTATGAAAATTTTCGGCAAATCTCACTTACAGGCACGTAACTAAGTCGTTCCGAACGAAGGAAACTTGCGTACATAGCGATCTTAGCTCTGTGTGCCGAGAAGCGTTGTTCCTCAATTTCCTTGATGTGTTATGAAAATTTTCGGCAAATCTCACTTACAGGCACGTAACTAAGTCGTTCCGAACGAAGGAAACTTGCGTACATAGCGATCTTAGCTCTGTGTGCCGAGAAGCGTTGTTCCTCAATTTCCTTGATGTGTTATGAAAATTTTCGGCAAATCTCACTTACAGGCACGTAACTAAGTCGTTCCGAACGAAGGAAACTTGCGTACATAGCGATCTTAGCTCTGTGTGCCGAGAAGCGTTGTTCCTCAATTTCCTTGATGTGTTATGAAAATTTTCGGCAAATCTCACTTACAGGCACGTAACTAAGTCGTTCCGAACGAAGGAAACTTGCGTACATAGCGATCTTAGCTCTGTGTGCCGAGAAGCGTTGTTCCTCAATTTCCTTGATGTGTTATGAAAATTTTCGGCAAATCTCACTTACAGGCACGTAACTAAGTCGTTCCGAACGAAGGAAACTTGCGTACATAGCGATCTTAGCTCTGTGTGCCGAGAAGCGTTGTTCCTCAATTTCCTTGATGTGTTATGAAAATTTTCGGCAAATCTCACTTACAGGCACGTAACTAAGTCGTTCCGAACGAAGGAAACTTGCGTACATAGCGATCTTAGCTCTGTGTGCCGAGAAGCGTTGTTCCTCAATTTCCTTGATGTGTTATGAAAATTTTCGGCAAATCTCACTTACAGGCACGTAACTAAGTCGTTCCGAACGAAGGAAACTTGCGTACATAGCGATCTTAGCTCTGTGTGCCGAGAAGCGTTGTTCCTCAATTTCCTTGATGTGTTATGAAAATTTTCGGCAAATCTCACTTACAGGCACGTAACTAAGTCGTTCCGAACGAAGGAAACTTGCGTACATAGCGATCTTAGCTCTGTGTGCCGAGAAGCGTTGTTCCTCAATTTCCTTGATGTGTTATGAAAATTTTCGGCAAATCTCACTTACAGGCACGTAACTAAGTCGTTCCGAACGAAGGAAACTTGCGTACATAGCGATCTTAGCTCTGTGTGCCGAGAAGCGTTGTTCCTCAATTTCCTTGATGTGTTATGAAAATTTTCGGCAAATCTCACTTACAGGCACGTAACTAAGTCGTTCCGAACGAAGGAAACTTGCGTACATAGCGATCTTAGCTCTGTGTGCCGAGAAGCGTTGTTCCTCAATTTCCTTGATGTGTTATGAAAATTTTCGGCAAATCTCACTTACAGGCACGTAACTAAGTCGTTCCGAACGAAGGAAACTTGCGTACATAGCGATCTTAGCTCTGTGTGCCGAGAAGCGTTGTTCCTCAATTTCCTTGATGTGTTATGAAAATTTTCGGCAAATCTCACTTACAGGCACGTAACTAAGTCGTTCCGAACGAAGGAAACTTGCGTACATAGCGATCTTAGCTCTGTGTGCCGAGAAGCGTTGTTCCTCAATTTCCTTGATGTGTTATGAAAATTTTCGGCAAATCTCACTTACAGGCACGTAACTAAGTCGTTCCGAACGAAGGAAACTTGCGTACATAGCGATCTTAGCTCTGTGTGCCGAGAAGCGTTGTTCCTCAATTTCCTTGATGTGTTATGAAAATTTTCGGCAAATCTCACTTACAGGCACGTAACTAAGTCGTTCCGAACGAAGGAAACTTGCGTACATAGCGATCTTAGCTCTGTGTGCCGAGAAGCGTTGTTCCTCAATTTCCTTGATGTGTTATGAAAATTTTCGGCAAATCTCACTTACAGGCACGTAACTAAGTCGTTCCGAACGAAGGAAACTTGCGTACATAGCGATCTTAGCTCTGTGTGCCGAGAAGCGTTGTTCCTCAATTTCCTTGATGTGTTATGAAAATTTTCGGCAAATCTCACTTACAGGCACGTAACTAAGTCGTTCCGAACGAAGGAAACTTGCGTACATAGCGATCTTAGCTCTGTGTGCCGAGAAGCGTTGTTCCTCAATTTCCTTGATGTGTTATGAAAATTTTCGGCAAATCTCACTTACAGGCACGTAACTAAGTCGTTCCGAACGAAGGAAACTTGCGTACATAGCGATCTTAGCTCTGTGTGCCGAGAAGCGTTGTTCCTCAATTTCCTTGATGTGTTATGAAAATTTTCGGCAAATCTCACTTACAGGCACGTAACTAAGTCGTTCCGAACGAAGGAAACTTGCGTACATAGCGATCTTAGCTCTGTGTGCCGAGAAGCGTTGTTCCTCAATTTCCTTGATGTGTTATGAAAATTTTCGGCAAATCTCACTTACAGGCACGTAACTAAGTCGTTCCGAACGAAGGAAACTTGCGTACATAGCGATCTTAGCTCTGTGTGCCGAGAAGCGTTGTTCCTCAATTTCCTTGATGTGTTATGAAAATTTTCGGCAAATCTCACTTACAGGCACGTAACTAAGTCGTTCCGAACGAAGGAAACTTGCGTACATAGCGATCTTAGCTCTGTGTGCCGAGAAGCGTTGTTCCTCAATTTCCTTGATGTGTTATGAAAATTTTCGGCAAATCTCACTTACAGGCACGTAACTAAGTCGTTCCGAACGAAGGAAACTTGCGTACATAGCGATCTTAGCTCTGTGTGCCGAGAAGCGTTGTTCCTCAATTTCCTTGATGTGTTATGAAAATTTTCGGCAAATCTCACTTACAGGCACGTAACTAAGTCGTTCCGAACGAAGGAAACTTGCGTACATAGCGATCTTAGCTCTGTGTGCCGAGAAGCGTTGTTCCTCAATTTCCTTGATGTGTTATGAAAATTTTCGGCAAATCTCACTTACAGGCACGTAACTAAGTCGTTCCGAACGAAGGAAACTTGCGTACATAGCGATCTTAGCTCTGTGTGCCGAGAAGCGTTGTTCCTCAATTTCCTTGATGTGTTATGAAAATTTTCGGCAAATCTCACTTACAGGCACGTAACTAAGTCGTTCCGAACGAAGGAAACTTGCGTACATAGCGATCTTAGCTCTGTGTGCCGAGAAGCGTTGTTCCTCAATTTCCTTGATGTGTTATGAAAATTTTCGGCAAATCTCACTTACAGGCACGTAACTAAGTCGTTCCGAACGAAGGAAACTTGCGTACATAGCGATCTTAGCTCTGTGTGCCGAGAAGCGTTGTTCCTCAATTTCCTTGATGTGTTATGAAAATTTTCGGCAAATCTCACTTACAGGCACGTAACTAAGTCGTTCCGAACGAAGGAAACTTGCGTACATAGCGATCTTAGCTCTGTGTGCCGAGAAGCGTTGTTCCTCAATTTCCTTGATGTGTTATGAAAATTTTCGGCAAATCTCACTTACAGGCACGTAACTAAGTCGTTCCGAACGAAGGAAACTTGCGTACATAGCGATCTTAGCTCTGTGTGCCGAGAAGCGTTGTTCCTCAATTTCCTTGATGTGTTATGAAAATTTTCGGCAAATCTCACTTACAGGCACGTAACTAAGTCGTTCCGAACGAAGGAAACTTGCGTACATAGCGATCTTAGCTCTGTGTGCCGAGAAGCGTTGTTCCTCAATTTCCTTGATGTGTTATGAAAATTTTCGGCAAATCTCACTTACAGGCACGTAACTAAGTCGTTCCGAACGAAGGAAACTTGCGTACATAGCGATCTTAGCTCTGTGTGCCGAGAAGCGTTGTTCCTCAATTTCCTTGATGTGTTATGAAAATTTTCGGCAAATCTCACTTACAGGCACGTAACTAAGTCGTTCCGAACGAAGGAAACTTGCGTACATAGCGATCTTAGCTCTGTGTGCCGAGAAGCGTTGTTCCTCAATTTCCTTGATGTGTTATGAAAATTTTCGGCAAATCTCACTTACAGGCACGTAACTAAGTCGTTCCGAACGAAGGAAACTTGCGTACATAGCGATCTTAGCTCTGTGTGCCGAGAAGCGTTGTTCCTCAATTTCCTTGATGTGTTATGAAAATTTTCGGCAAATCTCACTTACAGGCACGTAACTAAGTCGTTCCGAACGAAGGAAACTTGCGTACATAGCGATCTTAGCTCTGTGTGCCGAGAAGCGTTGTTCCTCAATTTCCTTGATGTGTTATGAAAATTTTCGGCAAATCTCACTTACAGGCACGTAACTAAGTCGTTCCGAACGAAGGAAACTTGCGTACATAGCGATCTTAGCTCTGTGTGCCGAGAAGCGTTGTTCCTCAATTTCCTTGATGTGTTATGAAAATTTTCGGCAAATCTCACTTACAGGCACGTAACTAAGTCGTTCCGAACGAAGGAAACTTGCGTACATAGCGATCTTAGCTCTGTGTGCCGAGAAGCGTTGTTCCTCAATTTCCTTGATGTGTTATGAAAATTTTCGGCAAATCTCACTTACAGGCACGTAACTAAGTCGTTCCGAACGAAGGAAACTTGCGTACATAGCGATCTTAGCTCTGTGTGCCGAGAAGCGTTGTTCCTCAATTTCCTTGATGTGTTATGAAAATTTTCGGCAAATCTCACTTACAGGCACGTAACTAAGTCGTTCCGAACGAAGGAAACTTGCGTACATAGCGATCTTAGCTCTGTGTGCCGAGAAGCGTTGTTCCTCAATTTCCTTGATGTGTTATGAAAATTTTCGGCAAATCTCACTTACAGGCACGTAACTAAGTCGTTCCGAACGAAGGAAACTTGCGTACATAGCGATCTTAGCTCTGTGTGCCGAGAAGCGTTGTTCCTCAATTTCCTTGATGTGTTATGAAAATTTTCGGCAAATCTCACTTACAGGCACGTAACTAAGTCGTTCCGAACGAAGGAAACTTGCGTACATAGCGATCTTAGCTCTGTGTGCCGAGAAGCGTTGTTCCTCAATTTCCTTGATGTGTTATGAAAATTTTCGGCAAATCTCACTTACAGGCACGTAACTAAGTCGTTCCGAACGAAGGAAACTTGCGTACATAGCGATCTTAGCTCTGTGTGCCGAGAAGCGTTGTTCCTCAATTTCCTTGATGTGTTATGAAAATTTTCGGCAAATCTCACTTACAGGCACGTAACTAAGTCGTTCCGAACGAAGGAAACTTGCGTACATAGCGATCTTAGCTCTGTGTGCCGAGAAGCGTTGTTCCTCAATTTCCTTGATGTGTTATGAAAATTTTCGGCAAATCTCACTTACAGGCACGTAACTAAGTCGTTCCGAACGAAGGAAACTTGCGTACATAGCGATCTTAGCTCTGTGTGCCGAGAAGCGTTGTTCCTCAATTTCCTTGATGTGTTATGAAAATTTTCGGCAAATCTCACTTACAGGCACGTAACTAAGTCGTTCCGAACGAAGGAAACTTGCGTACATAGCGATCTTAGCTCTGTGTGCCGAGAAGCGTTGTTCCTCAATTTCCTTGATGTGTTATGAAAATTTTCGGCAAATCTCACTTACAGGCACGTAACTAAGTCGTTCCGAACGAAGGAAACTTGCGTACATAGCGATCTTAGCTCTGTGTGCCGAGAAGCGTTGTTCCTCAATTTCCTTGATGTGTTATGAAAATTTTCGGCAAATCTCACTTACAGGCACGTAACTAAGTCGTTCCGAACGAAGGAAACTTGCGTACATAGCGATCTTAGCTCTGTGTGCCGAGAAGCGTTGTTCCTCAATTTCCTTGATGTGTTATGAAAATTTTCGGCAAATCTCACTTACAGGCACGTAACTAAGTCGTTCCGAACGAAGGAAACTTGCGTACATAGCGATCTTAGCTCTGTGTGCCGAGAAGCGTTGTTCCTCAATTTCCTTGATGTGTTATGAAAATTTTCGGCAAATCTCACTTACAGGCACGTAACTAAGTCGTTCCGAACGAAGGAAACTTGCGTACATAGCGATCTTAGCTCTGTGTGCCGAGAAGCGTTGTTCCTCAATTTCCTTGATGTGTTATGAAAATTTTCGGCAAATCTCACTTACAGGCACGTAACTAAGTCGTTCCGAACGAAGGAAACTTGCGTACATAGCGATCTTAGCTCTGTGTGCCGAGAAGCGTTGTTCCTCAATTTCCTTGATGTGTTATGAAAATTTTCGGCAAATCTCACTTACAGGCACGTAACTAAGTCGTTCCGAACGAAGGAAACTTGCGTACATAGCGATCTTAGCTCTGTGTGCCGAGAAGCGTTGTTCCTCAATTTCCTTGATGTGTTATGAAAATTTTCGGCAAATCTCACTTACAGGCACGTAACTAAGTCGTTCCGAACGAAGGAAACTTGCGTACATAGCGATCTTAGCTCTGTGTGCCGAGAAGCGTTGTTCCTCAATTTCCTTGATGTGTTATGAAAATTTTCGGCAAATCTCACTTACAGGCACGTAACTAAGTCGTTCCGAACGAAGGAAACTTGCGTACATAGCGATCTTAGCTCTGTGTGCCGAGAAGCGTTGTTCCTCAATTTCCTTGATGTGTTATGAAAATTTTCGGCAAATCTCACTTACAGGCACGTAACTAAGTCGTTCCGAACGAAGGAAACTTGCGTACATAGCGATCTTAGCTCTGTGTGCCGAGAAGCGTTGTTCCTCAATTTCCTTGATGTGTTATGAAAATTTTCGGCAAATCTCACTTACAGGCACGTAACTAAGTCGTTCCGAACGAAGGAAACTTGCGTACATAGCGATCTTAGCTCTGTGTGCCGAGAAGCGTTGTTCCTCAATTTCCTTGATGTGTTATGAAAATTTTCGGCAAATCTCACTTACAGGCACGTAACTAAGTCGTTCCGAACGAAGGAAACTTGCGTACATAGCGATCTTAGCTCTGTGTGCCGAGAAGCGTTGTTCCTCAATTTCCTTGATGTGTTATGAAAATTTTCGGCAAATCTCACTTACAGGCACGTAACTAAGTCGTTCCGAACGAAGGAAACTTGCGTACATAGCGATCTTAGCTCTGTGTGCCGAGAAGCGTTGTTCCTCAATTTCCTTGATGTGTTATGAAAATTTTCGGCAAATCTCACTTACAGGCACGTAACTAAGTCGTTCCGAACGAAGGAAACTTGCGTACATAGCGATCTTAGCTCTGTGTGCCGAGAAGCGTTGTTCCTCAATTTCCTTGATGTGTTATGAAAATTTTCGGCAAATCTCACTTACAGGCACGTAACTAAGTCGTTCCGAACGAAGGAAACTTGCGTACATAGCGATCTTAGCTCTGTGTGCCGAGAAGCGTTGTTCCTCAATTTCCTTGATGTGTTATGAAAATTTTCGGCAAATCTCACTTACAGGCACGTAACTAAGTCGTTCCGAACGAAGGAAACTTGCGTACATAGCGATCTTAGCTCTGTGTGCCGAGAAGCGTTGTTCCTCAATTTCCTTGATGTGTTATGAAAATTTTCGGCAAATCTCACTTACAGGCACGTAACTAAGTCGTTCCGAACGAAGGAAACTTGCGTACATAGCGATCTTAGCTCTGTGTGCCGAGAAGCGTTGTTCCTCAATTTCCTTGATGTGTTATGAAAATTTTCGGCAAATCTCACTTACAGGCACGTAACTAAGTCGTTCCGAACGAAGGAAACTTGCGTACATAGCGATCTTAGCTCTGTGTGCCGAGAAGCGTTGTTCCTCAATTTCCTTGATGTGTTATGAAAATTTTCGGCAAATCTCACTTACAGGCACGTAACTAAGTCGTTCCGAACGAAGGAAACTTGCGTACATAGCGATCTTAGCTCTGTGTGCCGAGAAGCGTTGTTCCTCAATTTCCTTGATGTGTTATGAAAATTTTCGGCAAATCTCACTTACAGGCACGTAACTAAGTCGTTCCGAACGAAGGAAACTTGCGTACATAGCGATCTTAGCTCTGTGTGCCGAGAAGCGTTGTTCCTCAATTTCCTTGATGTGTTATGAAAATTTTCGGCAAATCTCACTTACAGGCACGTAACTAAGTCGTTCCGAACGAAGGAAACTTGCGTACATAGCGATCTTAGCTCTGTGTGCCGAGAAGCGTTGTTCCTCAATTTCCTTGATGTGTTATGAAAATTTTCGGCAAATCTCACTTACAGGCACGTAACTAAGTCGTTCCGAACGAAGGAAACTTGCGTACATAGCGATCTTAGCTCTGTGTGCCGAGAAGCGTTGTTCCTCAATTTCCTTGATGTGTTATGAAAATTTTCGGCAAATCTCACTTACAGGCACGTAACTAAGTCGTTCCGAACGAAGGAAACTTGCGTACATAGCGATCTTAGCTCTGTGTGCCGAGAAGCGTTGTTCCTCAATTTCCTTGATGTGTTATGAAAATTTTCGGCAAATCTCACTTACAGGCACGTAACTAAGTCGTTCCGAACGAAGGAAACTTGCGTACATAGCGATCTTAGCTCTGTGTGCCGAGAAGCGTTGTTCCTCAATTTCCTTGATGTGTTATGAAAATTTTCGGCAAATCTCACTTACAGGCACGTAACTAAGTCGTTCCGAACGAAGGAAACTTGCGTACATAGCGATCTTAGCTCTGTGTGCCGAGAAGCGTTGTTCCTCAATTTCCTTGATGTGTTATGAAAATTTTCGGCAAATCTCACTTACAGGCACGTAACTAAGTCGTTCCGAACGAAGGAAACTTGCGTACATAGCGATCTTAGCTCTGTGTGCCGAGAAGCGTTGTTCCTCAATTTCCTTGATGTGTTATGAAAATTTTCGGCAAATCTCACTTACAGGCACGTAACTAAGTCGTTCCGAACGAAGGAAACTTGCGTACATAGCGATCTTAGCTCTGTGTGCCGAGAAGCGTTGTTCCTCAATTTCCTTGATGTGTTATGAAAATTTTCGGCAAATCTCACTTACAGGCACGTAACTAAGTCGTTCCGAACGAAGGAAACTTGCGTACATAGCGATCTTAGCTCTGTGTGCCGAGAAGCGTTGTTCCTCAATTTCCTTGATGTGTTATGAAAATTTTCGGCAAATCTCACTTACAGGCACGTAACTAAGTCGTTCCGAACGAAGGAAACTTGCGTACATAGCGATCTTAGCTCTGTGTGCCGAGAAGCGTTGTTCCTCAATTTCCTTGATGTGTTATGAAAATTTTCGGCAAATCTCACTTACAGGCACGTAACTAAGTCGTTCCGAACGAAGGAAACTTGCGTACATAGCGATCTTAGCTCTGTGTGCCGAGAAGCGTTGTTCCTCAATTTCCTTGATGTGTTATGAAAATTTTCGGCAAATCTCACTTACAGGCACGTAACTAAGTCGTTCCGAACGAAGGAAACTTGCGTACATAGCGATCTTAGCTCTGTGTGCCGAGAAGCGTTGTTCCTCAATTTCCTTGATGTGTTATGAAAATTTTCGGCAAATCTCACTTACAGGCACGTAACTAAGTCGTTCCGAACGAAGGAAACTTGCGTACATAGCGATCTTAGCTCTGTGTGCCGAGAAGCGTTGTTCCTCAATTTCCTTGATGTGTTATGAAAATTTTCGGCAAATCTCACTTACAGGCACGTAACTAAGTCGTTCCGAACGAAGGAAACTTGCGTACATAGCGATCTTAGCTCTGTGTGCCGAGAAGCGTTGTTCCTCAATTTCCTTGATGTGTTATGAAAATTTTCGGCAAATCTCACTTACAGGCACGTAACTAAGTCGTTCCGAACGAAGGAAACTTGCGTACATAGCGATCTTAGCTCTGTGTGCCGAGAAGCGTTGTTCCTCAATTTCCTTGATGTGTTATGAAAATTTTCGGCAAATCTCACTTACAGGCACGTAACTAAGTCGTTCCGAACGAAGGAAACTTGCGTACATAGCGATCTTAGCTCTGTGTGCCGAGAAGCGTTGTTCCTCAATTTCCTTGATGTGTTATGAAAATTTTCGGCAAATCTCACTTACAGGCACGTAACTAAGTCGTTCCGAACGAAGGAAACTTGCGTACATAGCGATCTTAGCTCTGTGTGCCGAGAAGCGTTGTTCCTCAATTTCCTTGATGTGTTATGAAAATTTTCGGCAAATCTCACTTACAGGCACGTAACTAAGTCGTTCCGAACGAAGGAAACTTGCGTACATAGCGATCTTAGCTCTGTGTGCCGAGAAGCGTTGTTCCTCAATTTCCTTGATGTGTTATGAAAATTTTCGGCAAATCTCACTTACAGGCACGTAACTAAGTCGTTCCGAACGAAGGAAACTTGCGTACATAGCGATCTTAGCTCTGTGTGCCGAGAAGCGTTGTTCCTCAATTTCCTTGATGTGTTATGAAAATTTTCGGCAAATCTCACTTACAGGCACGTAACTAAGTCGTTCCGAACGAAGGAAACTTGCGTACATAGCGATCTTAGCTCTGTGTGCCGAGAAGCGTTGTTCCTCAATTTCCTTGATGTGTTATGAAAATTTTCGGCAAATCTCACTTACAGGCACGTAACTAAGTCGTTCCGAACGAAGGAAACTTGCGTACATAGCGATCTTAGCTCTGTGTGCCGAGAAGCGTTGTTCCTCAATTTCCTTGATGTGTTATGAAAATTTTCGGCAAATCTCACTTACAGGCACGTAACTAAGTCGTTCCGAACGAAGGAAACTTGCGTACATAGCGATCTTAGCTCTGTGTGCCGAGAAGCGTTGTTCCTCAATTTCCTTGATGTGTTATGAAAATTTTCGGCAAATCTCACTTACAGGCACGTAACTAAGTCGTTCCGAACGAAGGAAACTTGCGTACATAGCGATCTTAGCTCTGTGTGCCGAGAAGCGTTGTTCCTCAATTTCCTTGATGTGTTATGAAAATTTTCGGCAAATCTCACTTACAGGCACGTAACTAAGTCGTTCCGAACGAAGGAAACTTGCGTACATAGCGATCTTAGCTCTGTGTGCCGAGAAGCGTTGTTCCTCAATTTCCTTGATGTGTTATGAAAATTTTCGGCAAATCTCACTTACAGGCACGTAACTAAGTCGTTCCGAACGAAGGAAACTTGCGTACATAGCGATCTTAGCTCTGTGTGCCGAGAAGCGTTGTTCCTCAATTTCCTTGATGTGTTATGAAAATTTTCGGCAAATCTCACTTACAGGCACGTAACTAAGTCGTTCCGAACGAAGGAAACTTGCGTACATAGCGATCTTAGCTCTGTGTGCCGAGAAGCGTTGTTCCTCAATTTCCTTGATGTGTTATGAAAATTTTCGGCAAATCTCACTTACAGGCACGTAACTAAGTCGTTCCGAACGAAGGAAACTTGCGTACATAGCGATCTTAGCTCTGTGTGCCGAGAAGCGTTGTTCCTCAATTTCCTTGATGTGTTATGAAAATTTTCGGCAAATCTCACTTACAGGCACGTAACTAAGTCGTTCCGAACGAAGGAAACTTGCGTACATAGCGATCTTAGCTCTGTGTGCCGAGAAGCGTTGTTCCTCAATTTCCTTGATGTGTTATGAAAATTTTCGGCAAATCTCACTTACAGGCACGTAACTAAGTCGTTCCGAACGAAGGAAACTTGCGTACATAGCGATCTTAGCTCTGTGTGCCGAGAAGCGTTGTTCCTCAATTTCCTTGATGTGTTATGAAAATTTTCGGCAAATCTCACTTACAGGCACGTAACTAAGTCGTTCCGAACGAAGGAAACTTGCGTACATAGCGATCTTAGCTCTGTGTGCCGAGAAGCGTTGTTCCTCAATTTCCTTGATGTGTTATGAAAATTTTCGGCAAATCTCACTTACAGGCACGTAACTAAGTCGTTCCGAACGAAGGAAACTTGCGTACATAGCGATCTTAGCTCTGTGTGCCGAGAAGCGTTGTTCCTCAATTTCCTTGATGTGTTATGAAAATTTTCGGCAAATCTCACTTACAGGCACGTAACTAAGTCGTTCCGAACGAAGGAAACTTGCGTACATAGCGATCTTAGCTCTGTGTGCCGAGAAGCGTTGTTCCTCAATTTCCTTGATGTGTTATGAAAATTTTCGGCAAATCTCACTTACAGGCACGTAACTAAGTCGTTCCGAACGAAGGAAACTTGCGTACATAGCGATCTTAGCTCTGTGTGCCGAGAAGCGTTGTTCCTCAATTTCCTTGATGTGTTATGAAAATTTTCGGCAAATCTCACTTACAGGCACGTAACTAAGTCGTTCCGAACGAAGGAAACTTGCGTACATAGCGATCTTAGCTCTGTGTGCCGAGAAGCGTTGTTCCTCAATTTCCTTGATGTGTTATGAAAATTTTCGGCAAATCTCACTTACAGGCACGTAACTAAGTCGTTCCGAACGAAGGAAACTTGCGTACATAGCGATCTTAGCTCTGTGTGCCGAGAAGCGTTGTTCCTCAATTTCCTTGATGTGTTATGAAAATTTTCGGCAAATCTCACTTACAGGCACGTAACTAAGTCGTTCCGAACGAAGGAAACTTGCGTACATAGCGATCTTAGCTCTGTGTGCCGAGAAGCGTTGTTCCTCAATTTCCTTGATGTGTTATGAAAATTTTCGGCAAATCTCACTTACAGGCACGTAACTAAGTCGTTCCGAACGAAGGAAACTTGCGTACATAGCGATCTTAGCTCTGTGTGCCGAGAAGCGTTGTTCCTCAATTTCCTTGATGTGTTATGAAAATTTTCGGCAAATCTCACTTACAGGCACGTAACTAAGTCGTTCCGAACGAAGGAAACTTGCGTACATAGCGATCTTAGCTCTGTGTGCCGAGAAGCGTTGTTCCTCAATTTCCTTGATGTGTTATGAAAATTTTCGGCAAATCTCACTTACAGGCACGTAACTAAGTCGTTCCGAACGAAGGAAACTTGCGTACATAGCGATCTTAGCTCTGTGTGCCGAGAAGCGTTGTTCCTCAATTTCCTTGATGTGTTATGAAAATTTTCGGCAAATCTCACTTACAGGCACGTAACTAAGTCGTTCCGAACGAAGGAAACTTGCGTACATAGCGATCTTAGCTCTGTGTGCCGAGAAGCGTTGTTCCTCAATTTCCTTGATGTGTTATGAAAATTTTCGGCAAATCTCACTTACAGGCACGTAACTAAGTCGTTCCGAACGAAGGAAACTTGCGTACATAGCGATCTTAGCTCTGTGTGCCGAGAAGCGTTGTTCCTCAATTTCCTTGATGTGTTATGAAAATTTTCGGCAAATCTCACTTACAGGCACGTAACTAAGTCGTTCCGAACGAAGGAAACTTGCGTACATAGCGATCTTAGCTCTGTGTGCCGAGAAGCGTTGTTCCTCAATTTCCTTGATGTGTTATGAAAATTTTCGGCAAATCTCACTTACAGGCACGTAACTAAGTCGTTCCGAACGAAGGAAACTTGCGTACATAGCGATCTTAGCTCTGTGTGCCGAGAAGCGTTGTTCCTCAATTTCCTTGATGTGTTATGAAAATTTTCGGCAAATCTCACTTACAGGCACGTAACTAAGTCGTTCCGAACGAAGGAAACTTGCGTACATAGCGATCTTAGCTCTGTGTGCCGAGAAGCGTTGTTCCTCAATTTCCTTGATGTGTTATGAAAATTTTCGGCAAATCTCACTTACAGGCACGTAACTAAGTCGTTCCGAACGAAGGAAACTTGCGTACATAGCGATCTTAGCTCTGTGTGCCGAGAAGCGTTGTTCCTCAATTTCCTTGATGTGTTATGAAAATTTTCGGCAAATCTCACTTACAGGCACGTAACTAAGTCGTTCCGAACGAAGGAAACTTGCGTACATAGCGATCTTAGCTCTGTGTGCCGAGAAGCGTTGTTCCTCAATTTCCTTGATGTGTTATGAAAATTTTCGGCAAATCTCACTTACAGGCACGTAACTAAGTCGTTCCGAACGAAGGAAACTTGCGTACATAGCGATCTTAGCTCTGTGTGCCGAGAAGCGTTGTTCCTCAATTTCCTTGATGTGTTATGAAAATTTTCGGCAAATCTCACTTACAGGCACGTAACTAAGTCGTTCCGAACGAAGGAAACTTGCGTACATAGCGATCTTAGCTCTGTGTGCCGAGAAGCGTTGTTCCTCAATTTCCTTGATGTGTTATGAAAATTTTCGGCAAATCTCACTTACAGGCACGTAACTAAGTCGTTCCGAACGAAGGAAACTTGCGTACATAGCGATCTTAGCTCTGTGTGCCGAGAAGCGTTGTTCCTCAATTTCCTTGATGTGTTATGAAAATTTTCGGCAAATCTCACTTACAGGCACGTAACTAAGTCGTTCCGAACGAAGGAAACTTGCGTACATAGCGATCTTAGCTCTGTGTGCCGAGAAGCGTTGTTCCTCAATTTCCTTGATGTGTTATGAAAATTTTCGGCAAATCTCACTTACAGGCACGTAACTAAGTCGTTCCGAACGAAGGAAACTTGCGTACATAGCGATCTTAGCTCTGTGTGCCGAGAAGCGTTGTTCCTCAATTTCCTTGATGTGTTATGAAAATTTTCGGCAAATCTCACTTACAGGCACGTAACTAAGTCGTTCCGAACGAAGGAAACTTGCGTACATAGCGATCTTAGCTCTGTGTGCCGAGAAGCGTTGTTCCTCAATTTCCTTGATGTGTTATGAAAATTTTCGGCAAATCTCACTTACAGGCACGTAACTAAGTCGTTCCGAACGAAGGAAACTTGCGTACATAGCGATCTTAGCTCTGTGTGCCGAGAAGCGTTGTTCCTCAATTTCCTTGATGTGTTATGAAAATTTTCGGCAAATCTCACTTACAGGCACGTAACTAAGTCGTTCCGAACGAAGGAAACTTGCGTACATAGCGATCTTAGCTCTGTGTGCCGAGAAGCGTTGTTCCTCAATTTCCTTGATGTGTTATGAAAATTTTCGGCAAATCTCACTTACAGGCACGTAACTAAGTCGTTCCGAACGAAGGAAACTTGCGTACATAGCGATCTTAGCTCTGTGTGCCGAGAAGCGTTGTTCCTCAATTTCCTTGATGTGTTATGAAAATTTTCGGCAAATCTCACTTACAGGCACGTAACTAAGTCGTTCCGAACGAAGGAAACTTGCGTACATAGCGATCTTAGCTCTGTGTGCCGAGAAGCGTTGTTCCTCAATTTCCTTGATGTGTTATGAAAATTTTCGGCAAATCTCACTTACAGGCACGTAACTAAGTCGTTCCGAACGAAGGAAACTTGCGTACATAGCGATCTTAGCTCTGTGTGCCGAGAAGCGTTGTTCCTCAATTTCCTTGATGTGTTATGAAAATTTTCGGCAAATCTCACTTACAGGCACGTAACTAAGTCGTTCCGAACGAAGGAAACTTGCGTACATAGCGATCTTAGCTCTGTGTGCCGAGAAGCGTTGTTCCTCAATTTCCTTGATGTGTTATGAAAATTTTCGGCAAATCTCACTTACAGGCACGTAACTAAGTCGTTCCGAACGAAGGAAACTTGCGTACATAGCGATCTTAGCTCTGTGTGCCGAGAAGCGTTGTTCCTCAATTTCCTTGATGTGTTATGAAAATTTTCGGCAAATCTCACTTACAGGCACGTAACTAAGTCGTTCCGAACGAAGGAAACTTGCGTACATAGCGATCTTAGCTCTGTGTGCCGAGAAGCGTTGTTCCTCAATTTCCTTGATGTGTTATGAAAATTTTCGGCAAATCTCACTTACAGGCACGTAACTAAGTCGTTCCGAACGAAGGAAACTTGCGTACATAGCGATCTTAGCTCTGTGTGCCGAGAAGCGTTGTTCCTCAATTTCCTTGATGTGTTATGAAAATTTTCGGCAAATCTCACTTACAGGCACGTAACTAAGTCGTTCCGAACGAAGGAAACTTGCGTACATAGCGATCTTAGCTCTGTGTGCCGAGAAGCGTTGTTCCTCAATTTCCTTGATGTGTTATGAAAATTTTCGGCAAATCTCACTTACAGGCACGTAACTAAGTCGTTCCGAACGAAGGAAACTTGCGTACATAGCGATCTTAGCTCTGTGTGCCGAGAAGCGTTGTTCCTCAATTTCCTTGATGTGTTATGAAAATTTTCGGCAAATCTCACTTACAGGCACGTAACTAAGTCGTTCCGAACGAAGGAAACTTGCGTACATAGCGATCTTAGCTCTGTGTGCCGAGAAGCGTTGTTCCTCAATTTCCTTGATGTGTTATGAAAATTTTCGGCAAATCTCACTTACAGGCACGTAACTAAGTCGTTCCGAACGAAGGAAACTTGCGTACATAGCGATCTTAGCTCTGTGTGCCGAGAAGCGTTGTTCCTCAATTTCCTTGATGTGTTATGAAAATTTTCGGCAAATCTCACTTACAGGCACGTAACTAAGTCGTTCCGAACGAAGGAAACTTGCGTACATAGCGATCTTAGCTCTGTGAGCCGAGAAGCGTTGTTCCTCAATTTCCTTGATGTGTTATGAAAATTTTCGGCAAATCTCACTTACAGGCACGTAACTAAGTCGTTCCGAACGAAGGAAACTTGCGTACATAGCGATCTTAGCTCTGTGTGCCGAGAAGCGTTGTTCCTCAATTTCCTTGATGTGTTATGAAAATTTTCGGCAAATCTCACTTACAGGCACGTAACTAAGTCGTTCCGAACGAAGGAAACTTGCGTACATAGCGATCTTAGCTCTGTGAGCCGAGAAGCGTTGTTCCTCAATTTCCTTGATGTGTTATGAAAATTTTCGGCAAATCTCACTTACAGGCACGTAACTAAGTCGTTCCGAACGAAGGAAACTTGCGTACATAGCGATCTTAGCTCTGTGTGCCGAGAAGCGTTGTTCCTCAATTTCCTTGATGTGTTATGAAAATTTTCGGCAAATCTCGCTTACAGGCACGTAACTAAGTCGTTCCGAACGAAGGAAACTTGCGTACATAGCGATCTTAGCTCTGTGTGCCGAGAAGCGTTGTTCCTCAATTTCCTTGATGTGTTATGAAAATTTTCGGCAAATCTCACTTACAGGCACGTAACTAAGTCGTTCCGAACGAAGGAAACTTGCGTACATAGCGATCTTAGCTCTGTGTGCCGAGAAGCGTTGTTCCTCAATTTCCTTGATGTGTTATGAAAATTTTCGGCAAATCTCACTTACAGGCACGTAACTAAGTCGTTCCGAACGAAGGAAACTTGCGTACATAGCGATCTTAGCTCTGTGTGCCGAGAAGCGTTGTTCCTCAATTTCCTTGATGTGTTATGAAAATTTTCGGCAAATCTCGCTTACAGGCACGTAACTAAGTCGTTCCGAACGAAGGAAACTTGCGTACATAGCGATCTTAGCTCTGTGTGCCGAGAAGCGTTGTTCCTCAATTTCCTTGATGTGTTATGAAAATTTTCGGCAAATCTCACTTACAGGCACGTAACTAAGTCGTTCCGAACGAAGGAAACTTGCGTACATAGCGATCTTAGCTCTGTGTGCCGAGAAGCGTTGTTCCTCAATTTCCTTGATGTGTTATGAAAATTTTCGGCAAATCTCGCTTACAGGCACGTAACTAAGTCGTTCCGAACGAAGGAAACTTGCGTACATAGCGATCTTAGCTCTGTGTGCCGAGAAGCGTTGTTCCTCAATTTCCTTGATGTGTTATGAAAATTTTCGGCAAATCTCACTTACAGGCACGTAACTAAGTCGTTCCGAACGAAGGAAACTTGCGTACATAGCGATCTTAGCTCTGTGAGCCGAGAAGCGTTGTTCCTCAATTTCCTTGATGTGTTATGAAAATTTTCGGCAAATCTCACTTACAGGCACGTAACTAAGTCGTTCCGAACGAAGGAAACTTGCGTACATAGCGATCTTAGCTCTGTGTGCCGAGAAGCGTTGTTCCTCAATTTCCTTGATGTGTTATGAAAATTTTCGGCAAATCTCACTTACAGGCACGTAACTAAGTCGTTCCGAACGAAGGAAACTTGCGTACATAGCGATCTTAGCTCTGTGAGCCGAGAAGCGTTGTTCCTCAATTTCCTTGATGTGTTATGAAAATTTTCGGCAAATCTCACTTACAGGCACGTAACTAAGTCGTTCCGAACGAAGGAAACTTGCGTACATAGCGATCTTAGCTCTGTGTGCCGAGAAGCGTTGTTCCTCAATTTCCTTGATGTGTTATGAAAATTTTCGGCAAATCTCACTTACAGGCACGTAACTAAGTCGTTCCGAACGAAGGAAACTTGCGTACATAGCGATCTTAGCTCTGTGTGCCGAGAAGCGTTGTTCCTCAATTTCCTTGATGTGTTATGAAAATTTTCGGCAAATCTCACTTACAGGCACGTAACTAAGTCGTTCCGAACGAAGGAAACTTGCGTACATAGCGATCTTAGCTCTGTGTGCCGAGAAGCGTTGTTCCTCAATTTCCTTGATGTGTTATGAAAATTTTCGGCAAATCTCACTTACAGGCACGTAACTAAGTCGTTCCGAACGAAGGAAACTTGCGTACATAGCGATCTTAGCTCTGTGTGCCGAGAAGCGTTGTTCCTCAATTTCCTTGATGTGTTATGAAAATTTTCGGCAAATCTCACTTACAGGCACGTAACTAAGTCGTTCCGAACGAAGGAAACTTGCGTACATAGCGATCTTAGCTCTGTGTGCCGAGAAGCGTTGTTCCTCAATTTCCTTGATGTGTTATGAAAATTTTCGGCAAATCTCACTTACAGGCACGTAACTAAGTCGTTCCGAACGAAGGAAACTTGCGTACATAGCGATCTTAGCTCTGTGTGCCGAGAAGCGTTGTTCCTCAATTTCCTTGATGTGTTATGAAAATTTTCGGCAAATCTCGCTTACAGGCACGTAACTAAGTCGTTCCGAACGAAGGAAACTTGCGTACATAGCGATCTTAGCTCTGTGAGCCGAGAAGCGTTGTTCCTCAATTTCCTTGATGTGTTATGAAAATTTTCGGCAAATCTCACTTACAGGCACGTAACTAAGTCGTTCCGAACGAAGGAAACTTGCGTACACTAGCATCTTAGCTTTGTGAGCCGAGAAGCGTTGTTCCTCAATTTCCTTGATGTGTTATGAAAATTTTCGGCAAATCTCACTTACAGGCACGTAACTAAGTCGTTCCGAACGAAGGAAACTTGCGTACATAGCGATCTTAGCTCTGTGTGCCGAGAAGCGTTGTTCCTCAATTTCCTTGATGTGTTATGAAAATTTTCGGCAAATCTCACTTACAGGCACGTAACTAAGTCGTTCCGAACGAAGGAAACTTGCGTACATAGCGATCTTAGCTCTGTGTGCCGAGAAGCGTTGTTCCTCAATTTCCTTGATGTGTTATGAAAACTTTCGGCAAATCTCACTTACAGGCACGTAACTAAGTCGTTCCGAACGAAGGAAACTTGCGTACATAGCATCTTAGCTTGTGAGCCGAGAAGCGTTGTTCCTCAATTTCCTTGATGTGTTATGAAAATTTTCGGCAAATCTCACTTACAGGCACGTAACTAAGTCGTTCCGAACGAAGGAAACTTGCGTACATAGCGATCTTAGCTCTGTGTGCCGAGAAGCGTTGTTCCTCAATTTCCTTGATGTGTTATGAAAATTTTCGGCAAATCTCGCTTACAGGCACGTAACTAAGTCGTTCCGAACGAAGGAAACTTGCGTACATAGCGATCTTAGCTCTGTGTGCCGAGAAGCGTTGTTCCTCAATTTCCTTGATGTGTTATGAAAATTTTCGGCAAATCTCACTTACAGGCACGTAACTAAGTCGTTCCGAACGAAGGAAACTTGCGTACATAGCGATCTTAGCTCTGTGTGCCGAGAAGCGTTGTTCCTCAATTTCCTTGATGTGTTATGAAAATTTTCGGCAAATCTCACTTACAGGCACGTAACTAAGTCGTTCCGAACGAAGGAAACTTGCGTACATAGCGATCTTAGCTCTGTGTGCCGAGAAGCGTTGTTCCTCAATTTCCTTGATGTGTTATGAAAATTTTCGGCAAATCTCACTTACAGGCACGTAACTAAGTCGTTCCGAACGAAGGAAACTTGCGTACATAGCGATCTTAGCTCTGTGTGCCGAGAAGCGTTGTTCCTCAATTTCCTTGATGTGTTATGAAAATTTTCGGCAAATCTCACTTACAGGCACGTAACTAAGTCGTTCCGAACGAAGGAAACTTGCGTACATAGCGATCTTAGCTCTGTGTGCCGAGAAGCGTTGTTCCTCAATTTCCTTGATGTGTTATGAAAATTTTCGGCATATCTCACTTACAGGCACGTAACTAAGTCGTTCCGAACGAAGGAAACTTGCGTACATAGCGATCTTAGCTCTGTGTGCCGAGAAGCGTTGTTCCTCAATTTCCTTGATGTGTTATGAAAATTTTCGGCAAATCTCACTTACAGGCACGTAACTAAGTCGTTCCGAACGAAGGAAACTTGCGTACATAGCGATCTTAGCTCTGTGTGCCGAGAAGCGTTGTTCCTCAATTTCCTTGATGTGTTATGAAAATTTTCGGCAAATCTCACTTACAGGCACGTAACTAAGTCGTTCCGAACGAAGGAAACTTGCGTACATAGCGATCTTAGCTCTGTGTGCCGAGAAGCGTTGTTCCTCAATTTCCTTGATGTGTTATGAAAATTTTCGGCAAATCTCGCTTACAGGCACGTAACTAAGTCGTTCCGAACGAAGGAAACTTGCGTACATAGCGATCTTAGCTCTGTGTGCCGAGAAGCGTTGTTCCTCAATTTCCTTGATGTGTTATGAAAATTTTCGGCAAATCTCGCTTACAGGCACGTAACTAAGTCGTTCCGAACGAAGGAAACTTGCGTACATAGCGATCTTAGCTCTGTGTGCCGAGAAGCGTTGTTCCTCAATTTCCTTGATGTGTTATGAAAATTTTCGGTATATCTCACTTACAGGTACGTAACTAAGTCGTTCCGAACGAAGGAAACTTGCGTACATAGCGATCTTAGCTCTGTGTGCCGAGAAGCGTTGTTCCTCAATTTCCTTGATGTGTTATGAAAATTTTCGGCAAATCTCGCTTACAGGCACGTAACTAAGTCGTTCCGAACGAAGGAAACTTGCGTACATAGCGATCTTAGCTCTGTGTGCCGAGAAGCGTTGTTCCTCAATTTCCTTGATGTGTTATGAAAATTTTCGGCAAATCTCACTTACAGGCACGTAACTAAGTCGTTCCGAACGAAGGAAACTTGCGTACATAGCGATCTTAGCTCTGTGTGCCGAGAAGCGTTGTTCCTCAATTTCCTTGATGTGTTATGAAAATTTTCGGCAAATCTCACTTACAGGCACGTAACTAAGTCGTTCCGAACGAAGGAAACTTGCGTACATAGCGATCTTAGCTCTGTGTGCCGAGAAGCGTTGTTCCTCAATTTCCTTGATGTGTTATGAAAATTTTCGGCAAATCTCGCTTACAGGCACGTAACTAAGTCGTTCCGAACGAAGGAAACTTGCGTACATAGCGATCTTAGCTCTGTGTGCCGAGAAGCGTTGTTCCTCAATTTCCTTGATGTGTTATGAAAATTTTCGGCAAATCTCACTTACAGGCACGTAACTAAGTCGTTCCGAACGAAGGAAACTTGCGTACATAGCGATCTTAGCTCTGTGTGCCGAGAAGCGTTGTTCCTCAATTTCCTTGATGTGTTATGAAAATTTTCGGCAAATCTCACTTACAGGCACGTAACTAAGTCGTTCCGAACGAAGGAAACTTGCGTACATAGCGATCTTAGCTCTGTGTGCCGAGAAGCGTTGTTCCTCAATTTCCTTGATGTGTTATGAAAATTTTCGGCAAATCTCGCTTACAGGCACGTAACTAAGTCGTTCCGAACGAAGGAAACTTGCGTACATAGCGATCTTAGCTCTGTGTGCCGAGAAGCGTTGTTCCTCAATTTCCTTGATGTGTTATGAAAACTTTCGGTATATCTCACTTACAGGCACGTAACTAAGTCGTTCCGAACGAAGGAAACTTGCGTACATAGCGATCTTAGCTCTGTGTGCCGAGAAGCGTTGTTCCTCAATTTCCTTGATGTGTTATGAAAATTTTCGGCAAATCTCACTTACAGGTACGTAACTAAGTCGTTCCGAACGAAGGAAACTTGCGTACATAGCGATCTTAGCTCTGTGTGCCGAGAAGCGTTGTTCCTCAATTTCCTTGATGTGTTATGAAAATTTTCGGCAAATCTCGCTTACAGGCACGTAACTAAGTCGTTCCGAACGAAGGAAACTTGCGTACATAGCGATCTTAGCTCTGTGTGCCGAGAAGCGTTGTTCCTCAATTTCCTTGATGTGTTATGAAAATTTTCGGCAAATCTCGCTTACAGGCACGTAACTAAGTCGTTCCGAACGAAGGAAACTTGCGTACATAGCGATCTTAGCTCTGTGTGCCGAGAAGCGTTGTTCCTCAATTTCCTTGATGTGTTATGAAAACTTTCGGTATATCTCACTTACAGGTACGTAACTAAGTCGTTCCGAACGAAGGAAACTTGCGTACATAGCGATCTTAGCTCTGTGTGCCGAGAAGCGTTGTTCCTCAATTTCCTTGATGTGTTATGAAAATTTTCGGCAAATCTCGCTTACAGGCACGTAACTAAGTCGTTCCGAACGAAGGAAACTTGCGTACATAGCGATCTTAGCTCTGTGTGCCGAGAAGCGTTGTTCCTCAATTTCCTTGATGTGTTATGAAAATTTCGGTAAATCTCACTTACAGGTACGTAACTAAGTCGTTCCGAACGAAGGAAACTTGCGTACATAGCGATCTTAGCTCTGTGTGCCGAGAAGCGTTGTTCCTCAATTTCCTTGATGTGTTATGAAAATTTTCGGCAAATCTCGCTTACAGGCACGTAACTAAGTCGTTCCGAACGAAGGAAACTTGCGTACATAGCGATCTTAGCTCTGTGTGCCGAGAAGCGTTGTTCCTCAATTTCCTTGATGTGTTATGAAAATTTCGGCAAATCTCACTTACAGGCACGTAACTAAGTCGTTCCGAACGAAGGAAACTTGCGTACATAGCGATCTTAGCTCTGTGTGCCGAGAAGCGTTGTTCCTCAATTTCCTTGATGTGTTATGAAAATTTTCGGCAAATCTCGCTTACAGGCACGTAACTAAGTCGTTCCGAACGAAGGAAACTTGCGTACATAGCGATCTTAGCTCTGTGTGCCGAGAAGCGTTGTTCCTCAATTTCCTTGATGTGTTATGAAAATTTTCGGCAAATCTCGCTTACAGGCACGTAACTAAGTCGTTCCGAACGAAGGAAACTTGCGTACATAGCGATCTTAGCTCTGTGTGCCGAGAAGCGTTGTTCCTCAATTTCCTTGATGTGTTATGAAAATTTTCGGCAAATCTCGCTTACAGGCACGTAACTAAGTCGTTCCGAACGAAGGAAACTTGCGTACATAGCGATCTTAGCTCTGTGCCGAGAAGCGTTGTTCCTCAATTTCCTTGATGTGTTATGAAAATTTTCGGTAAATCTCACTTACAGGCACGTAACTAAGTCGTTCCGAACGAAGGAAACTTGCGTACACTTCCATCTTAGCTCTGTGTGCCGAGAAGCGTTGTTCCTCAATTTCCTTGATGTGTTA